>CAJQZJ010030042.1:2728-14425 GCA_907164525.1 Lophiomys imhausi | reverse complement strand
ACCCTGTCTTGGCAGAGCTAGGCTGTCGACTTACCTGCTTCCAAGTTTTGTCCTTTTTGGACAGAAGTCTGTCTACAGTTGAAGCAAGTGGTTTTTCTTGCCAAGAGAAAGGCTTACCACCAATTTAATCATCTCCCACTGGAGATTCTTCGATGCTCATCTTCTACTTGGAGTAATATAAGGGGTGCTGTCAGGAGCTGACATGTCTCGATATCAAAAAATCTTAAGTTAAGAAAACATCTTTGAATGCCATATTCTGCAGATCTCTTGAGGTTTTTGAAGATGCCCTATCTATCTCTTATATTTAGATAAGCAAATATTGCTTGTCTCTTAGCGACTTGATTTCTGAGTAGCTTAGAAAATAACTGTGATAGACTGTCATAGTAACTAAAATGACACGTTTTCATGACTATTAGTTTCCGTTTCTTAATTATCCTAAACAGTTTATGTCGGTTGGTAGCGAGAGGTCAAAACTTGACATTTCATTTTTAAGTATTACTACAAACAATACCTTTAAGAAGCGTTACCCTTAATTTTGTATCAATATACAAAGATCAGTACCAATGTGGCCAAATATAATCTTAATTTTGTATCAATATACAAAGATCAGTACCGATGTAGCCCAATACAATCTTAATTTTACATTAATATACTAGGGTCAATACCATTGTGGCCAAATATAATCTTAATTTTGTATCAATATACAAAGATCAATAGCGATGTAGCCCTATACAATCTTAAATTTGCATTAATATACAATGATCAATAACAATTTAGCCAAATATAATATTAATTTTGTATCAGTATACAAAGGTATAAAGCTATATTCAATAATCTGTCCTTTTTTCTTGTTCTTTCCTATACTATGTCTATGTCCCATTTTTCTCAAGTCTGTTCACTCCTATATAGGAGAGAAAGGAGGATACAGAAAAGCAAAAGAGAGAAGTCCCTGGGTCTAACCTCCAAAACCCATTTAACAAGACCATTTAACAGCTTGTAGTCTTTTCCCCTAAATAACAAAATTTTCTATTATCTATCAAATAACCAAAGTGGAAGAACACCCTCCCCACCTTCTGGGGATGGGACGTTGTTCTCTTAAAATGACTTCCTGCTGATTTGGGACGTAGTAAACCTGTTTGGGGCCCAAATAAGAATGGAAAAATGGTTAAAAATGTTAATAGAATCATTTGATGTTCAGTCCCTTTGTGCTCAGCTATTTAGATGTCCTACGAAGTTCATAGACAGAAGCTGATCTTCAGAACTTCACTGAAGATCTGGCTGGAGTAGTCTGTGGAGCTGAACGATCTTAGCGATTTTGAGTTGTTGTGGTTATAGACTTTTGAGGAAACTGCTATTGAAGAAGTCTGCAAGGCTGGATCATCTGGGCCACTCGTCTTCTTTGGTGTCTGATCTGTTTTCTGCTGAGGTTTCCGTTGTCCAGTTGTCCCTGGATTCCTTGAATGGATGCTTTAAATCTCCTGGAAAGATAAGAACAGAGCCCTGCCCTAATCCTATCTCTGGGACAATTACCTTTTTTTGGGGGGGTCAGGTAATATTTTTCCTGGAGCAAATTTGGTTTTTTGATAATATATAAAGTATTACCTTTCAATCCGGATTAAAGAAGAAATTATTTTGATATTTTGGAGCTAGCAAACCTTTAGTGTATATATTTTGAGATCTCAAAGGACAATTTGTTTGAATTGCAGCCTGCCTTTTGTAAGTAGCTTTTAAACTTAAATCTTTCCAAATCCTATGTGCCTGACAGAGGGCTAATATCCAAAATATATAAAGAACTGAAGAAATTAAACACCAAAAAATCAAATAACCCCATCAATAAATGGGGTACAGAGCTAAACCGAGAATTCACAGAAGAGGAATCTCTAAAGGCTGAGAGGCATTTGAGGAAATGTTCAACATCTTTGGTTATCAGGGAAATGCAACTTAAAACAACTCTGAGATTCCATCTCACACCTGTCAGAATGGCTAAGATCAAAAACTCAAATGATAGCACATGCTGGCGAGGATGTGGAGAAAGGGGAACACTCCCCCATTGCTGGTGGGACTGCAAACTTGTGCAACCACTTTGGAAATCAATCTGGAGATATCTTAGAAAATTGGTAATAAATATACCTCAAGACCCAGCCATACCCCTCTTGGGCATATATCCAAAAGATCTGAAAAGAAACCAAAAGGACATTGCCTCAACAATGTTCATAGCAGCTTTATTTGTAATAGCCAGAAAGTGGAAACAACCCAGATGTCCATCAACTGAAGAAAGGATAAAAAAACTGTGGTACATATACACAATGGAATACTACACAGCTATCAGAAATGAGAAAATCATGCAATTCAAAACCAAATGGATGGAACTAGAAAAGCTCATCCTAAGTGAGCTGACGCAGTCCCAGAAGGATAAACATGGTATGTATTCCCTTACAAATGGATATTAACCATACATCAGAGGATAACTATCCTACAACCCACACACCCAAATAGACAGGAACCTAGCATATCTATCCTAGGAAAAATTCTACCCACCAGTGATTCATGGAATCTGCTGCAGGTTAGTGGAACCCCACACCCTAGATGGTGTGCCTTATCAAGCTCCAGTACGAGTGTAAGCTCTTGGGCCTCACATGACGCAAGATCTGAGGGAGTATGATATGTGAGGACCCACCTCATCTGAGGAGAAGGAGAGTACCAAGTAGAAGAACAAGGAGGGAGGGAGGGAGGAAGGGAGGGCGGGAGGGAAAGATTTTTTTTTTATATCGTGACATATCAGCTCCTGACAGCACCCCCTATTCTACTCCAAGTAGAAGAAAAGCATCGAAGAATCTCCAGTGTGAGATGGTTGAATTAGTGGCTATCTCTTGGCATGTAAAAACTCCTTGCTTCAACTGCAGACAGACTGCTGTCCAAAAAGGACAAAACTTGGTAGCAGGGAAGTCAACAGCCTAGCTCTGCCAAGACAGGGTAGGTAAGTCCTTCATAATCCCTGCTCTACAATAAATGTCTGTCAGAGAAACAGGATCAAAAGGCTGAAGACTGATGCTGGAATGTATGGAGAGAAAATGGGAACTGTCCAGGTAGTCACTGGTTTGTCATTTCTTAGTATTGGAAGCTGCAGGCCCTGCACTTCCTATATAATCAGATATATTTATCCTTCTCAGCTCTCTGAGGTGGTTGAAGAATAGACAGCTTGAGTCTCATAGCTAAATTTTGAGTTGTTTAGGAATCAAGAGGGCGTTCTAGATCTAAGAAGATGGTTATAATAGTGATGCAAGTTAGTATGAAAACTAAGTCAGTTATAGAACTTTAAACTCATGGAGATGGTTAGAAGGTAGAAGGTTAAAGTCAGGGGCCAAATATGTATGAACTGGACATTGGGAAGGTATACTGGGCCATTTAACTCTCATAAATGTGGCATATTTAATTCTGCTGTTTTGTATAGAATTTACTATTATAAGAGAAAGAACCATTTGTTGGAATGAAAAGAGAAGCTGTTGGGAGGGGGGAAGAGGGTCGAAGGGTGGGACAGGAAGGGGGAATAGGGAAGGGTTTGTGACTGAGATGTAACTTGAAGAAAAAAAATAAAGTACTTATAAAAAAATTTTTTTCAACATAGAACCTGAAAAAGAAAAGAGAAAGTAGGAAATGCCTTGAATTCATTGGCACAGGAGAAGACTTTATGATCAGAATATTGTTAGTGCTTTCACTAAGCTAAACAATAAAGGGGAATTCATGGAACTGAAAAGATTTTGTAAGGCATAGGCCACCATCATCTGGACAAAGTGGCAGCCTACAAAATGGGAAACTATTTTTACTAACTCCACATCCAATAGAGGACTAATATCAAAAAATCTACAAAGAATTAAGGAAACTAGATATAAAAAAGCAAATTCCAATGTTAAAATGGGGTACAGTTCTAAACAGATAATTCTCATTATAGGAAACTCAAATGGCTAAGAAAAACCTAAAGAAATTTTCATCATGAAATTTACAGATAAATGGATGGAACTAGAAAAATAATCATTCTGAGTAAGGTAACCCAGACCTGAAAAGTCACTTAAAAGTGGATATTAGTCATTAAGTAAATGATAACCAAGCTACACTCTGTAACCTAGAGAAGTTAGGTAAGGGGGGGGGGTCTATGCAGTAACACATAGAAATCTCTTGGAAAGATAAATACAATATATTTTGTGGGTAGACTGAGTGCTGGTGGGGATACAAGAGAGGGGCAGTTCAGATGGCAAAGGGCTGGAGCAGATGTGATGGAAATGGAGTATGGAGAGAGACCACTGGAATTTGGGACATAGGTGGCACTTAAGGAAACCTAGTGCTGTGGAAATTTCCTGGAATCTATGAGGACTCCTAGTAGTAGAGGATGCAGAGTCTCAGCTGTCCAACTCTTGTAGACAGGCAAGGCTTCCTGCTGTGAGATGGGCTGCTTTTTGTTGAGTCCTTGTTTGAGGGAGTCCATGGAGAGATCCCCATAGGGTCCATGTGCCATGTCTGTAGGTTGATTCTAGGACAGGGGGTGCCTCTCTGGAAACTGGGAGTGGGGTCCCATTACCTAAGAAGCTATCTACACAGATCATAGAACATAGAGAGGTCAAGCTAGTACCTGCATGAAGCCTTCACCACTATGTGGATATTCATCAATAAATAAATGATAAACAAACTCAACCTATAAACCCAATGAGGTTTGGCACAGAGGAAGGGGCTAGGGTAGAGCACAGATCTAAATGGAATAACTTTTAGGGTTGGCCTGGGGACATGGGGAAGGTAGAGAAACAGAGGATCAGGTTGGGAAAGGAGTGGAGATGAGTTACAGGGAGAGAGAGAGAGAGAGAGAGAGAGAGAGAGAGAGAGAGAACTAGAATTGAAGGGTATTTGAGAGACTGTAGGGAAACCTGGTAGAGGGGGAAAGTCCTAAAGTAAATGCAGTGAAACTGAAGTATCAAAAGAATGAGGAGATGGGCCCCAACTGGACATCTCTTATCACCAAACAAGCTTCCAGTTCTGGGACTGGGTTACATTCAACTGAGTTTTTGGAGAAGGGTTCCATTGATATACCCAATCAACCCAGGATATTGTTAAAACAATAGATTGCTGTCCATAAACTAATGTAAGGCCACATTGCTGAAGATAGTACTTATACAACTCATTGAATATGGAGATATATATATATAACCATTGCTTATATAGGAGCTTTGCCCCTATATTCTGCTGTCTTATATATGGAAAAGTATTCTGAGATGTAGAAGTAATTAGTTAAATTATTAGTCAATATTTAAATTATAGTTACTTTGATGGTGGTGTTAATCATTAACCCACCATTATAAATAAGCACACAGACACCTGATGAATTTTAACAGGCCTTTGCCTGAGCAATCTTGGCCCATCTAAGCTAGCTCCTTCTATTCCCCAAATAAGACCCCATATATACATATGTCCTCTGGGCTTTTTTTCTCCATGCGATGGTGATGTTCCAGGCCATGTGGAACAATCTTCTTTCATCTACCCCATCATGTGTCCTCCTGCCTGCTCCTGGCTTCTTTTTGTTCTACTTCTGGAGGCTTCTTTTTCCTTCTACTGAAAGTTTCTTCTTCTGGAGACTTCTACCCATCAAATTCTCAGCTTCAGAAGTCTGAGAGCCTTAGTCCTGCCTACCCCTATCTTTGTCCAATCTCAGGCCTCAGCATTTATTTAACAAATCAGAGAGAAGCAAGGTAACACAGCATTACTTGATATACAGAAAGCAGGTGTCTGGGAACAGGTTAATTAACATTTAGAATGCATAACATCACCCCATCAATTCCCTCCTTTTGTCTAACAAAAAGGCTAATTTTTTAACTCATATGGTAAAAAACGGTAACAACAAATATAAAACAATCAAGAAAACCACATAGAAAAGTTTCAAACATAATATTTAGCCTATTTGTGTCAACAATCTTGAATAAGAAAAAAATCACCTATCTTGGCAAGTAAATTTCTGAACCTAAATGTTTTATATCGTATTCCTATATTTATAAACCCAAAGATTTTTTTTAATACTTTATTTTTTTTTCTTCAAGTTACATCTCAGTAACAAACCCCTCCCTATTCCCCCATCCTATCCCGCCCTTCCACCCTCTTCCCCCCAGAAGTTTCCCCTTTCAGTCCAACAGATGGTTCCTTCTCTTATAACAGTAAGTATTAAACAAAACAACAGATATAAATATGCCACATTTATGAGAGTTAAATGGCCCAGTATACCTTCCCAATGTCCAGTTTATACCTATTTGGCCCCTGACTTTAACATTCTACTATCTAACCATCTCCATGAGTTTAAAGGTCTATATGTGACTCAACATTCATACTAACTTGCAACACACTTTTAAGAGTATCTTCTTAGATCTATAACACCCTCTTGATTCCTAAACAACTCAAAATTTAACTATGAGACTCTAGCTGTCTATTCTTCAACCACCTCAGAGACCTGAGAGGGATAAATGTATTTGCTTATATAGGAAGTGCAGGGTCTGCAGCTTCCAAAACTAAGAAAGGACATACCAATGACTGCCTGGACAGTTCCCATTTTCTCTCCATACATTCCTGCATCAGTCTTCAGCCTTTGGGTCCTGTTTCTATGACAGACATTTGTTGTAGAGCAGGGATTATGAAGGACTTACCTACCCTGTCTTGGCAGAGTTAGGCTGTCGACTTCCCTGCTACCAAGTTTTGTCCTTTTTGGACAACAGTCTGTCTGCAGTTGGTGCAAGGGGTTTTTTCAAACCAAGAGATAGGCTTACCACTAATTCAACCATCTTACAGTGGAGGTTCTTCAACGCTTATCTTCTGCTTGGAGTAGAATAGGGGGTGCTGTCAGGCGCTGATATGTCTCGATATCAAAAAAAAAAAAGAAAATCTTGATTTAAGATAACATCTTTGAATGCCATATTCTGCAGATCTCTTGGGGTTTTTGAAGATGCCCTGTCCATCTCTTGTATTTAGATAAGCAAATGTTGCTTGTCTCTTAACAACTTGATTACTGGGTAGTTTAGAGACTATCTGTGATAGACTGTCATAGTAGCTAACAAGGTGACATGCATGCATGACTAGGAGTTTGTTTTCTTAACTATCCTAAACAGTTTAAGACACTTGGTATCAAGAGGTCAGAGCTTCACATTTTATTTTTAAGTATCTCTAGGTATGATACCATTAGGAAGCGTTACCTTTAATTTTGTATCAATACACAAAGATCTATTCAATTGTGGTTAAATATACTCTTAATTATGTATCAATATACAAAGATCAATGCCTATGTAGCCCAGTACAATCTTAATATTACGTCCATATGCAAGGGTCAATACCATTGTGGCCAACTATAATCTTAATTTTGTATCAATATACAAAGATCAATACCGATGTAATCCAGTACAATCTTATTTTTGCACAATAAACAATGGTCAATACCACTTTAGCCAAATATACTACTAATTTTGTATCAATATACAAAGGTATAAGGGCATATACAATAATCTTTCCCTTCTTCTTGGACCTTCCTGTGCTATGTTTATATCTCATTTTTCTCAAGCCCATGCACTCCTACATAGGAGAGGAAGAAGGATACAGAAAAGGAAAAGTAGGAAGTCCCTGGGACTAACCTCCAAACCCATTAAGACAGGACCATTTATCAGCTTGTAGTCTCTTCCCCTAAATATCAGAGTTTTCAATTATCCTTCAAATAACCAAAAAGAAGGGCAGAGAAACACCTTCCCCACCCTCTGGGCATGGGATGTCGCTCTCTTAAAGTGACTTCCTGCTGATTTGGGTCATAGTAGACCTGTTTGGGGCCCGAACCCAAATGGAAAAAATGGTTAAAAATGTTAGTACACTCCTTTTATGTTCAGTCCTTCTGTTCTCAGCTGTTTAGATGACCTAAGGGGTTTGTAGGCAGAAGCTGATCTTGCAGGCTTCACTGAGGTTCCTGCCGGGGCATTGTGTAGAGCTGAGCAGTCCCAGTGACACTGGATTGCTGTGGTGGTTGCAGGCCCCCGATGGAGGCAGCTATTGAGGAAGTCTGCCAGGCAGAATCAACTGGGTCACTCATCCTCCTTCGTGCCTGATTCTGCTCTCTGCTGAGGTTTCCGCTGTCCAGCCATCCCCGGGCTCCCCTAATGGACGCTTCGATTCTCCTGGAATGATAAGAACAGAGCCCTGCCCCAATCCCAACCCTAGGACAATTGCCCTCTTTTTTTGGGGGGTGGGGGGTGGGGGGGGCTAGGTAGTACTTCTCCTGAAGCAAATTTGGCCTTCTGACAACATACAAAGCGTTATCTTTCAATCCGGGTTCAAGAAGAAATCATTCTGTCACCTTGGAGCTAAACCAGCTCTAGTGTATATATTTTGAGATCCCAAAGGAAAATCTGCCTGCATCGAGAAGGCCTTTTGTAAGTAGCCTCCAAACCTAGGTCCCTCCAAATCCCATGTGTGTGTCTCTGAACTCTAATTATTGGGGTCAGGGACCTGTGTTTCCCATCTGAGGGGATCAAAGATGTGTTCCACCACTCCTGGATCGAAGTCTTCCTCTATTTAGAGTTTGCCCTGCATCAGGCTGACCCTGAGCTCCGGGATCTGCCCGTTTGATTTTATTTAGACTTGAAAATATCCTTTTAAATCCTAACAACTCAAGTTCAATTGAAATTTTATATCTATTATGTCTTCAACCCCATCAAAGACTTATGAAGGGGTAAAGTTATTATTTGAGTGAATAGGAAGCATAGGAGAACAGGTTCCTGAATGGAAAAAAAAAAACAGTTTGCTGACTAGACAGTCCTAAATATCTCTTGATACCATTGGCGCATCATCTTCAGCCTTCTGGTCAAGCATATCTCGCAGACCAAATTGTATAGCAGGAAATACGGATTTGCCTACTCTGTCTCTGCAGAATCAGACCATTGACTTATCTGCTTTTAAGCTGTGGTCCATCTTTGGTCTGTAAATAGTCTGTTGAGAAAGCAGGGACATTTTTGTCCAGTAGGAATTATCTCCTGATGGAGGTTTTTGATGTTCTTATCTCCTTCCAAATCAAATGGGAACTAACTACACTACAACCAATGCACCAAAGGAAACATGAACATAGACTTTTTTCCTGTCAATGAGACACCTTGCCCTAGTGGTGCTGTCTTGTAGGCCCCCAGTGTATGACAAGGCTCTTGGGCCTCATATGACTGCTGAACTGGGGTGGGTGACTGTTATGTAGGGACATTCTACTCCAGAGGAGTGTGATGGAAGGGATAGGGGGTAGAGGGTGGGAGGGTGGGATTGGGAAGGGCAGAAAGAGATCACTGTGATGGAAATGTAACCTGAAGTAATAAATAAATAATTTGTAAAAAGAGCTGACTAAGTCAAACAATCCTTAAAATAACAAAAACATCTTTAAATGTCATTTTCCATATGCCTCGAAGGGGCTTGAAGACATTGATTGATTTATTTATAAATCTATCTATCTATCATCTATCTATCTATCTATTTATCTATCTATCATCTCATTTATATATCTTATGTTTGAGCAGGAAAACTGTATATTATTAACCATTTACTATCTTTTTTTAACCTAGGTTTTTAACCTAGTTTTTGTTTAACCTAGTAAGCCTATTTTGTGTAATTTAAGACAAGTATTTGACACAAACAGGAGCTTGACTCCCCTGCCAGCCATTCAGCCTGTATTACCCAGACTCCTAAATAGATTGCAATAGTAACTCATAAAAGGTTGGAAGTAAACCTGTACTTTTAAATGAGTTGTATAGGAATAATACTTTATGTAAGTGTTGAAATATACATATATTTGTGTCAAAATAAAATTCTAAACCAATGAATCAAAAACTAACCTTATTTAGTATCAATATGCAAAACTCTATACAAATGTGTCAAAAGATAACCTTATTTTTAGAATAACAATAGCTTTAAATTTCAGAGCAGATTCAATAATCTACCCTTTGTCTTACCATTCCTCTATTATATACTCATATTCTTCCTATTTTTTCTTTTCAAGTCTCCTCCCTCTATATAAGAGAGAAAGAAGGATAGAGAAAAGAAAACGAAAGAGAGAAGCCCCTGAGCCTAATGTCCTATGTTTTGTTTAACAAGACCATTTAACAACTTGTAACCAATTCCCCTAAATTAGTACATCTATAACCCTTCAAATAATCAAAAAATCACCCACCCCACCTTTTGGGAATGGGGCTTTGATCTCTTAGAATTGCTTCCTGCTGATTTGGGTCATAGAAAACCTGCTTGGGGGCCCAAATAAAATGGAAAATATTGTTAAGCAAGTTAATAGTAACATTTATTGTCCAGTCTCTATGTGCTCAGCAATTTGAATGTCCTGAGCAGTTTGTAATCTGAAGCTGAACTTTGGGTGAGTAAAGTCAGTGCTTTACTGAAGTCCTGGCTGGAACAGTCTTGTGAGGCTGGACCATCTTAGCAAGCCATTTGAAGTTGTTCTAGATGCAGATTTTGGAGGAAACAGCTATCTAGGCAGTCTATGAGGCTGGATCTTCTGGGATACTTGTCTTGTCTTCTTTGGTGCCTGGTCCCTTCATTCTGAAAATATATAATTTCTCACAAGTAACATATAGTTTTATAATTACAAAAATGCCTGGGATGAGCAGGATGAACAAATCAGTTAAGGAAGATTTTCTGCTCTTTGTTTGAGCAGAATAGAGACATTTGTAAGTCTCCATGCCATATGAAAGGATGGCATGTAATATTAAGTCATGTTGATTCTATGTAGCCAATATGATTTTTATTGTTTATGTATATATAATTATGTCTTAGCCAATCTGAGCTGTTCCCACATAGTGGAATCAGCAAATCTAAGTTATCTCTTTGTTCTTTTCTTTGTAGCCAAAATCTGTAGGAGGCCTTTCCAGTCAAATCTGATTTCTATCAGTTTGGATGGAAGACTTTTTTCTTTTCTGTAATTATTGTTATATGGCTATATAAATGAATTTTAAGTTGAAAATTCAACATTAAACTGTACGGAATTTAAGCATTCTCCTCTACAGTTGATATAAATTTATTAACCGATTGATACAGGTTTTCTGTGTAGCTAGGCTATTGTAGATTAGGTTGGCCTCAAACTCAAAAGTAACCTATATGTCTCTGCCATTGTCTCCCACATTCTGGGATCAAAGGAAGGCATTTGTATTTTTTCTTTCCTTTTCTCCTTTCCTTGGAGATTTAATTTTTATATGGATATATCTATCCTTATTGAGACAGAGTTTCTCTGTGTAGCTTAGGCTGTTTTAATTTGCTCTGTAGAGATTTGTAGACTAGATTGGCCTTGAAATAACAAGGAAGCAATTTTTTCTTTGTCTCCCAAGTTTTGGGATCAAGGTATGAACTTAATTAATTCAATTAATTCAATTACCTTATTAAACAATAATATACACTATTTTATATTAGGTGACTTTCATTTCTTACATGGGAGCCCTCTTTAGGAGATTGGTTTAAAGTAGCATGATATCCTATTTTGTGTTAACTTTTCTTTACTGTTGGCAGTGGGAGGCATTCATCTTCCATGATCCTCCCCTAGCCTAATTCTAGGTCCTTACATTGACAACAGAATCTTTCTCTCTCTCTCTCTCTCTCTCTCTCTCTCTATATATATATATATATATATATATATATATATATATATATATATAT
>CAJQZJ010030040.1:0-10576 GCA_907164525.1 Lophiomys imhausi | reverse complement strand
TTTGCTTCTTTTTTTCCAGTTCTTCTAGTTCTGCTGTTAATTTGCTAAATATGAGCTGTCACCATTTGTTTTTGAAGGCATTTAGTGCTATGAACTTTCCTTGTAGCACTGCTTTCATTGTGTCCCATAGGTTTGGTTATGTTGTGCCTTCATTGTTGGATTTTAAGTAGTCTTTGATTTCCTTCTTTATTTCTTCTCTGACACAGTAGTCATTCATTGGAAAGTTGTTCAGTTTCCATGAATGTGCAGGCTTTCTGTTATATCTGTTGTTGTTGAAGTCCAGCTTTAATCCATGGTGGTCTGATTAGATACATGGGGTTATTTCAATATTCTTGTATCTGTTGAGGCTTGCTTTTTGTCTGACTTTATGGTCAATTTTTGAGAAGGTTCTGTGAAGTGCTGAAAAGAAGGTATAATTCTTTTGTGTTTAGGTTAAATGTTCTGTAGATATCTGTTAAGTCCATTTGGTTCATGACCTCTGTTAGGCTCATTATTTCTCTTTTTGGTTTTTGTCTCGATGACTTCTCCATTGTTGTGAGTGGGGTGTTGAAGTCTCCCACTACTAATGTGTGGTGATGAATGTGAGGTTTAAGCTTTAGAAGAGTTTCTTTTACAAATGTGGGTGCCCTTGTATTTTGGCCATAGATATTCAGTATTGAGATGTCATCTTGATGAATTTTTCCTTTAACAAGTATGTAGTCCCTTTCCCTATCTTTTTTGATTAACTTAAGTTGAAAGTCTATTTTATTTGCTATTAGGATGGCTACTCCAGCTTCCTTCCTGGGCCCATTTGCTTGGAAAACCTTTTCCCGGTCCTTTTCTCTGAGGTAGTGTCTTTCTTTTTTAGTGAGATGCGTTTCTTGTATGCAGTAAAATGATGGGTCTTGTTTAAGGATCCATTCTGTAAGCCTGTGTCTTTTTATTGGGGAGTTGAGTCCATTGATTTTGATGGTTATTAATGACCAAAGGTTGTTATCTCCTGTTATTTTGATGTAGGGGGTAGTTGTGTGTTTCTTTTTGTTTAGTTGCAGTGAATTTTTTTTTTTTTGCCTCCTCTGTTTTCTTGGGTGTAGTTATCTTCTCTGGGTTGGGATTTTCCTTCTAGGATGTTCTGTAGGACTGGATTTGTGGATAGATACTGTTTAAATTTGGTTCTGTCATAGAATATCGTGTCTTCTCCATCTATGCTGATAGAGAGTTTTGCTGGGTATAGTAGTCTGGCCGGGCACCTATGTTCTCTCAGGGCTTGTAGGACGTCTGTCCAGGCCCTTCTGACTTTTACAGTTTCTGTAGAGAAGTCAGGTGTAATTTTGATGGGTCTGCCATCACATGTTACTTGACCTTTTTCTCTTACGGCTTTTAATATTCTTTCTTTGTTCTGAACATTTGGAGTTTAAATTATTATGTGGCGTGAGGAGTTTCTTTTCTGATTTAATCTGTTTGGTGTTCTGTAAGCCTCTTGGAATTTTACTGGCATCTCTTTCTTTAGGTTTGGGCTGTTTTCTTCTATGATTTTTTTGAAGATGTTTCCTGGACCTTGGAGTTGGGGTTCTCCTCTTTCCTCTATTCCTATAATTCTTAGGTTTCGTCTTTTTATTGAGTCTTTGATTTCTTGGATGTTGTGGGTGAGAATTTTTTTTAGATTTCTCATTCTCTTTGGTTGTTGTACTAATTTCTTCCATCGAATCTTCCACCCCTGAGATTCTGTCTTCCATCTCTTATATCCTATTTTTGATACTCATGTTCTGTAGTTCCTGCTCTCTTGTTTTGCTTTTCTACCTCCAGAATTTTCTCTGATTGTGTTTTCTTTATTGCTTCCACTTCCAATTTCAAGTCTCGAACAGTTTTACTCATTTCATATGTTTCCTACTCCAATTTGCTTGTCTTTGCAAATCTTTCATTGCCTTTTCTCTTTCCTGTTCATGTTGGGCGACATTGGCTTGGAGGTCTCTAATGGTATTCTCCATTGCTTTTGTTTGTAAAATTGAGGATTCTTTAGATTCTTTCAGAGATTTAATTTCTTCTTGTAAGGACTCTATCACTTTCCAAAGTATAGATTTGTCATCATTTTCATATGTTTCAGCTGTGGTGGGATGGTCAGGGCTTGCTGTACTAGCATAGCTAAATTTTGTTGGAGTCATATTTCCCTTACTTTTGTCAGTTCTTTCGCTGGCCTTTAGCCATCTGGTTGTCCTTAGCTGTTTGTTCCTGGTGCCTTCCAGGCTTGGTGCCAAGAAGGGAGCTTTGGTGTGGAGGCCGTATAACTTGGTGGGTGATCTGTAGTTTTCCACAAGATGGATGGGGCCTTGTGTGGGGGCTGGTTCTCAGTGTGTATCCCAGAGCTCACCCCTTCCTGTTGTGTCCCAATTGCGAACTCAGGACACAGGTTGTGGAGGGATGTGTTATTCCTAACTGCAGATTCCTGAGATCCAATTGGTCTTCTTAGTGATGTCGGTGCAGGTCCCAGACTGTATGCTGGAGCTGCAGCTCCCCTGCAGCTTATGCATCGGGACCGTGACTGTGGTTCTTCCAAGCTGCTCTCAGGGTGTTCTCTGTTTCAACATGTGCCTTATAGCCAGAAGCACTGTGATCTTGGGCATTGAGCAATGGTTGGGGTTGTTTCACTGCTCTCAAGTCTGAGCTCTCTGTGTTGTAGCCTGGATATTCAGCTGAGGCGCAAGGCAGGTGCAGTCAGGGAATTATGATATGGAATTCACACCCTGTCCACAGTGCATGGATTCAGGGATGCTCAGCTACCTTTTCCTAGCCAGAATCACTGTGCTTCAGTGTAGCCTGCCTGTGCCAATGTGCCTTCTGGCAGTTTCCCTGTATCTAGGGTGTCAGGACTGTGGTTGTGGTCCTTCCACGCTCTTTTCTGGAAGTTTCAAGATCAACCTGTGCCTCTCAGCCAGAAGTTCTTTGGGTTGGTGCAGCCCACCTGCTCAGGCTGCACACAATAGTTCAGAACTGCTTTACTGCTCCAGAGTGAGATCTAGATGCTGTAAACTGAGGGAGTAGACTGAGAGCCCCCCCCAAAGTTGGTGTGGGCAATGAGTTCACAAAGTGTCTCTAGCACTTGGACTCAGGGGGATCTCAGTGGCCTTTCATAGTGACAGGCCTTCCCTGTCAGAGGCACTGTGTTCCAGTGTAGCCTGTGTGGGTCTGTGGGGCTTCTAACAGATCCCCTGTAGCTTGGGTGTCAGGATTGAGGGTATGGTCCTCCCAAGCTACACTTAGGGGGATCCCAGGATCATCCTGTGCCTTTCTGTCGGAAGGTCTGTGGTCAGGCACCGCCTGCCCCCTCAGGTAGCATGCCCCAGTCCAGGAACATTTCACTGCTCTGAATGGAGATCTAGATGCACTAGACTGAGGCTGTAGACTGAGTGCCCTGCTGAAGTGAGTGCACGGGTAGAGAGTTCCAATATGGAGTTCACTCAGTGAGTCTCACCTGCCTCCCTGCCTGAATCGCAGTGTTCCAGAGCAGCCTGCCTGGGTCAGCAGGGGCTTCCACCAGACCCCCGTAGTCAGGTGGGGGGGCAGGGAGTTCCAATTTGTATTCTATATCCTGCCCACAGTGTGCTTGAGCTCAGGGAAGCTCAGTGCCTGCCCACTGGATCCCACAGTTACCGGTCAGTCAGACGCTGCCAGTTGGCTTTGCTTGTATTCTCCTGGGTGTCTGAACACCTGCACAGACACTGTAGGTACCAGAAACTGAGGAAGTCCTCTGTTAGGAGGTTGAAACCACCAGCTGGCATCCTGAAAGGATCCAATATGCTGTCTCTTCCACTGTGGCAGGGAGTGCAGTCTCCATTGGGAAGTGCTCTGTGTCCCGTGTCTGTCGACTCTGATCCTCCAGTGTCTATATTTCTAGTATCAAGTTCTTTATTGTCCCTGGCTTTGCTGGGCAAGCCCAGATAGGCTTGTGCCTCACAAACTGCCATTCAGTAGGAGTATATTTCTGCAGATGTCCAATCAGTCTTCCTGATGATCAGAATGTGTCCGACTTGATTGCAGTCATCTTGTCCCCCAGGTATTGGTTACTGTTAAGATAGATATGCCACTATTACACCTCTTGGGATATCTTGCCATTTTAGACATTTTTGTAGTTTGTAGGTGTCACATCTAGGTAGGACTATTGATTGATTTCTCCCCTTAGCAGCTTGCATAAAACCTTCCAGTACTATAAAGTTAGTCCTGGGGGCTTTGGTATCAGATCCAGCTTAATTCTTCTGAGTCCTGTATCTAGAGTGTGTGATATCTTCAGTAAGAGAGACTTACCTTCAACTTCTGGGATACAACCAAAGATGATAGCAATAGCCTATATTATTTTGGGAATCTCTTGGTCATGCCTGACCAAAACTCAAAGGAAGTTTTCTCATGTTTGTTACTGGGGTTTTTGTTACATAGTCTATGGCTCTTGTGGGAGGCATTATCATCTCAAGTGGCATGAATTCATTACACACACACACACACACACACACACACACACACATTATATATAATTTTAGGTAAATATAAGATAATGTTTCCCTGTGGCTACTTCTAGCATCCTTATTGGTATTTATCTATCTTCCTTCCCTCTCCTGTCTTATCTTCTCTCAAACTGCCCAATTTAAGGTCTCTCCACCATTGTTTTTCTATTAAGGATCAGAACCTGTTATGTCTAGTTCACAAAACAATAAGAGAAGGCAGGAAGATTCTAACTTGATGCAAAAGCAAACGGATCTTTAATTGTGGGTATGAGCCATGGCAACATCCATCACATGCTCTCCATGCAGGGAGTCTGTGAATGGCTGGAACCTGGAAAGTTTGAGGCTCTTAAGGGCTAGGCAAGGGAGGGGGTGGGCAGTTAGGGAGGTGCATGTAACATACAGAATCACATTTGGCCTTGTAAGATGAGCTCAGAGAGTCCTCTGGTAACCTTGTTCTCAGGAGGCAAAGGAAACTCCCAGTTAACAAATAGGTCCTTTTGAGAGCCCTTCATTATCTATCACTTTGTCCAGATGGTCATTCAAGGACTCTGAGGGAGGGAAAGCTAGGTTCCTAGGTTCTCAGGCTTTCTTTGTTATTTTACTTTTATGAGCTTGTTACAGCAGAAGGTGGTGAATAAGAACTTGGACAGGCCAGGATGAGAGACTGGGGTTTTTGTTCTTTCAAACCAAAAAGGCAAAGACTGTCTCTTTTTTCCCTTTTATTGAAAATAGCTTCCCCCCTTACATAATATATCCTTATTATGATTTCTTCTCCTTTTACTCCTCTCAGTTTTTCTCTGCCTCCCCTCCTATCTAGATCCACCACCTTTCTGTCTCTCATTAAAAAACACACAGGTTTCTAAGGTACAATAATAAAGTAACATAAAACAAAAATTAACACATCAGAATAGGACAAATCAAACAAGCAGGAGGAAATGAGCCCAAGAAAAGGCACAAGAAACAGATATGTAGAGACCCACTCTTTCTAACACTTAGGAATCCCATAAGAACACTAAACTGGAAACCATAATATAAACCCCAGGACCTATAGAGTAAAAAGAGAGAAAAATTAGAAAAAAAAGAACATTAGGGGAAAAAGGAAGCTCTGGCACAACATTATGAGACAAGGAACCTTCAAAGATTATCTTGAGGTTATTTTCTGTTGGCCGTCTATCATTATAAGTAGTTTGTTTACCCAGTGAGGCTCCCTTGAAGAGGGAATCTAAAATTTCATTTGCAACTGGTTATCAATTGGAGATAGCTTCTGGGTTAGAGATGGGCACATGTCCACTTCTTTCAGCTCTAGGACCCCATTTGCTGGAGACCTATGCAAGGTCCTGTGCATGTTGCCTCAATCTCTGCGAGTTCATATGTCCATTGGTCCTGCTGATTTGGAGGGTTTCTATCACATCCTAAAGTATAAACCTCTGAGATCTGTTTCACTGTTTATATTCATTTTAACAGTTAAGCATTTATCTCCGAGTTCCTCTGTTCGTAACATTCACAAGAAAATCCACCTAGCTGGGTCCACCTAGCTTCTATTTCAAGAAGAATGCAGAAGCAAGCAAACAAAGTAACAAAAGAACAAAAACCAAACCAAAACAAAAACCTACAAAGAACTTCCTTGGAATCCCAAGGGGTTCTAATCTGTCTTAGCATGCACTTTAACGTTGTGTCTATCACAACATTAAAATATGTGATCTGAGATGACTGAGCTGTTGTCTTGGCACTTGGTTGTCTAGTGTGATCCATGATTATGAGACAAAATCTCATTTAGCTCAAGGGACCTTGAAATGTGCCTTATAGCTGAGGCTGGTCTTGATTTCCTGATCTTCTTGCTTCTACCTTCCAAGGGTTTGGATCACAGGATGTGCCACCACACCTGGCTTGGCTTACCATTTCTACTCAGTTTGTTTTCACATTCAGAAAGTTCTTATCACCAAAGTGTGGTTGTCCATACATTCATCACGGATTAGACAGATAGAAATCTCTAACCGCCAAGTTTATATTTAATAACTGAACCTCAGAAAGCAGGTTGTGGCCTCAGTTTCTTCCCTTAGGTAAGACCCTGAGCAACATTTTCCCCCTCCTCATAAGCTTTAAGCAAAAGGGCAAAGGTGAAGAGGACTGGGAACCAGAAGCGAACATGTGATTTATTCCTTACAAAGCAAAGAGATTGAATGTCTACACTGATATAAATAGAAAAGGTTCTTAGAGAAATGATTCCGTACAAGTTGTCAGGGAAAAAGAAAGCACAAGCCTTTACCTTGCATGTATCGCCACAGTTAGTTCCTTTATCCTATGAGTGGAAGGAGACTTTTGGTAGTCAGCCCATTTGTTCACTGGCAGTCATTGATGCTGCCCATTCCTTGCCTTTTTATTATTTTATTTTTATGTTGTATGATTTTCATTCATGGAAAATATCCAAAATATTTTTTAAAAATCTATTTAAAAAAAAAGATAGATTGTGGTTTCCAGGAACCAGAAGCAGCCTAATGGATACAGATGTCTTTTGGGGACAGTCAAATATTTTGGAACTAGGTGGTAGTGATGGTTGCACAACTCTCTGATTGTTAATGCCACTGAGTTCTACACATTTATGCATCTGTTTTTTAATTGTTTTACTTTGAGAACTTCATGTCAACTACCCTGTTCTAGCTCATCTCCCACCTCCCCTCAGACACACTCTCCACCCTTGAAACCTCTCCTAACATTAAAAAGAAATATCTCATTGTGGAGGCTGTAGTGTGTCTCAGTGTGTCCCACAATATTCCATTTTGCCCATACTTGTTTGCTTGCAAATGTTCATTATAATGATTCCTTGGTGTGGTATGAGGCCTCTGGCTTTTGCTCCTCTGTCCATACTGGAACCTCACTGGGACTCCTTTCCTCTCAGATATCCTGTTGTTGTTCTGTGTCATGGAGCTCTTATAGATTTGGGTCTGTGGAAATGGCCTCTTCATGCACTCCAGCAGTTCATCCATGGAGTGTATGTTGGTGTGGGCCAAGTCAAAGCCCTGGTTCTCAGTCTGCAATGCCCACATCCAGGGCCAGTTCTACTGTGCTACCCAGGTTAGGTGCAGGGCCTGCTCTCTCTCCCAAATGCTACAGCAGGTAAGGGGCTGACCCAGCTCTCTTCCTCTCATGAGCCCACTGTCAGGGCAATTTCTCCCACCTGCTACCTGTGTTGAGGGCATCAAAATGAAGAGGATCTCTTGGCAACACCACTGCAAAGCAGACAAAAGGCAGAGGTGGCTTTCCCACACTCACACCCTCAGGGGCGGTTTATACACATCCCCCACATCTAGATCCAGCTGTACTGTGCTGTCCAGGTGAAGTGCAGAGCGTCTGTTTTTATGCTTTACAAATTTTACCACAATGAAAAGTTAAAATTTAAAATGGCTTTAAAATCTACTTCATGACCAGTAATTTAGAAATTACTTCCCAGCTAAAGAGGTAATGAAAAGAGCATTGCACTTTGAACACCTTTCCTGTTACTCTTGAACTGTAGTCATCAAAATGTACAGGTTTGTTTTCCCTGAGTTGGTGGCATTTGAATTGTGTCCAGCCTTTAATGTTATGGATATTCCTACAGTGTATTTGAATGCCTGATGATTATAGTTTGTGAAGATAATCAAGTTTTTTTTTGTTTGTTTTTTTTTCTTTATTTTTTATTTCTTCAAGTTACATCTCAATCGCAGTCCCCTTCCTATTCCCCCTCCAGTCCCAACCTCCCACCCTCAACCTCCCATTCTCTTCCCTTTTTTTTTCTTTTAAGTTTAAGGTATATCTTATTTCCCCCTAAAGTTTCCACTTTCAGTCCAACAAATGGCTCTTTCTCTTATAATAACAGATACAATACAAAACAACAGAGGTAATTAGGCCACAGTTATAAGGGTTATATGGCTTAGCTTATATTCCCAATGTCCAGTCCATATGTATTTGGTACCTGATTTTAACATTCTACTATCAAACCATCTCCATGAGTTTAAAGTTCTATATCTGACTCAACATTCATAATAACTTGCAACACAATTTTAAAAGTATCTTCTTAGATCTATAACACTCTCTTGACTCCTAAACAACTCAAAATTTAATTATGAGACTCTAGCTATCTGTTCTTCAACCACCTCAAAGACCTGAGAGGGATAAATATATCTGATTTTATAGGAAGTACAGGGCTGGCAGCTTCCCAAACTAAGAAATGACATACCAGTGGTTGCCTGGACAGTTCCCATTTTCTCTCCATACATTACAGCATTGATCTTCACTCATTTGGCCCCGTTTCTCTGACAGACATTGATTGTAGAGCAGGGGTTATGAAGGACTAACCGACCCTGTCTTGGCAGAGCTAGGCTGTCGACTTACCTGCTTCCAGGTTTTGTCCTTTTTGGACAGCATTCTGTCTACGGTTGAAGCAAGGGGCTTTTCCTACCAAGAGATAGGCTTGCGACTAATTTAATCATCTCCCACTGGAGATTCTTTGATGCTCATCTTCTACTTGGAGGAGAATAGGGGGTGCTGTCAGGAGATGATATGTCTTGATATAAAAAAATCTAAAGTTACAAAAACATCTTTGAATGCCATATTCTGCAGATCTCTTGAGGTTTTTGAAGAGGCCCTATCTATCTCTTATATTAGGGTAAGCAGATGTTGCTTGTCTCGTGGCAGGTTTATTTCTGATTAGCTTAGCAAGTAACTATAATAGGCTGTCATAGTACCTAACAGAATGACTGGCTTGCATAACCATTAGTTTGCATTTCTTATGCAACAGTTTCAAATATCACGCAATTTGCCCGGGGGTGGTTCCTGTAGCGGGTAAATCTGCAGTTAAGCTCCAATAGCCTTACCACTCCCGCGGCTTGTAAACTGGTCAGTTTCCTCACAGACTGCGATCTGCCATCTGAAGTCACTTTGCAGTGGAGCTGAGCTCACTTCCAAGGGTCGCAACCTTTCGCCAGATAATTGGATCCTCTGTTTGATACCTGGGAGTGCCCAGCAGGTTGGGGATTATCTCTGCATAGGTTCTGAATCCACTGGCTGGGTATTAGGTTGGAACTTACCTGGAGTCTCCTGTTGGGGGATGGGTGATCCCGATTCCCGGGTTCAGCGGCTTCCTAGCGTGTCCGAGAGTGGGAAGGGGCATCCTGCCCAGGGATCTTCAGTGGTCCCTGTGTAGCTGGGTGAGATTTAGAAGGGGTCGTGCCCTTTGAACAGCATCCTGCAACACTTGCCACCTTGTGACTGTTAACCCTGAAATCAAAATACGTTTGCGCAGGCCGCTGCCATCTTGGATCCCCCAGATAGTCAAGTTTTAATGAAAGGCTTTAAAAAAGTCTCGCTGTGTAAACAGCCAGGCTAGCCTTGCCTCCTGTGCCACATCTAGGAAAACCTTTCTTAGATTGGGGAGATGGTTCAGTGGATAAAATGGTGTTGTACAAGCATGAAGACCTCTGAGTAGATTCCCTAGGGCCATGGAAAAGATTGAGGCAGTTTACATTAAACCTGACAACCTGAGTGTGAACCCCAGGACCCACACTCACAGGACAAGGTCCAACTTCTACAAGTTGGCCTCTTATTTCTGCTTACATACTACATGAGTGTTATGTGTGCAGTATTATGCCAGTGTGTGTGCACGCACACATACACAAAATGAATAAATGTAAAAAAGAGAGAAAATATCGTGGAAGCTTTTAACTCCAGCACTGGAAGGTGGAGACAGGAGGATCTCATGGGTTCACTGGCCGGCCAGCCTAGCCAATTGGTGAGCACCAGGTTCAGTGACAGACTGTCACAAAAACAAACAACTTAGAAAGAAAGAAAAATGCCCTGAAAATGGGTATTTCATTCTTATTCCTTATTATGATAGTTAAGTTTTCTTGTTGCTGTCAGGAAATATCTGGCAAGAAGTTATAGAGATGGGGTTGGTTTGGGCTCCTGATTCTTATGGACACAAGTCCACCGTGATGGAGAATGAATGGAGGTATTGATATATTGCTGAATGAATTACTTGAATGAATGCAACTCATCAGAAATAAACATCATTAACTATTAGATTATAAGACCTTTCAGGGAAAGACTATTATAAGTACCTTATATGTTTT
>CAJQZJ010030039.1:10453-33678 GCA_907164525.1 Lophiomys imhausi | reverse complement strand
CCCCCCGATGGAGACAGCTATTAAGGAAGTCTGCCAGGCAGAATCAACTGGTTCACTCGTCCTCCTTGGTGCCTGATTCTGCTCTCTGCTGATGTTTCCGCTGTCCAGCCGTCCCTGGGCTCCCCTAATGGACGCTTCGGTTCTCCTGGAAAGATAAGAACAGAGCCCTGCCCCAATCCCAACCCTGGGACAATTGCCTTCTTTTTTTTGGGGGTGGGGTGGGGGGGCTAGGTAGTACTTCTCCTGAAGCAAATTTGGCCTTCTGACAACATACAAAGCGTTATCTTTCAATCCGGGTTAAAGAAGAAATCATTCTGTCACCTTGGAGCTAAACCAGCTCCAGTGTATATATTTTGAGATCCCAAAGGACAATCTGCCTGCATCGAGGAGGCCTTTTGTAAGTAGCCTCCAAACCTAGGTCCCTCCAAATCCCATGTGTGTGTCTCTGAACTCTAATTATTGGGATCAGAGACCTGTGTTTCCCATCTGAAGGGATCAAAGATATGTTCCACCACTCCTGGATCGAAGTCTTTCTCTATTTAGAGTTTGCCCTGAATCAGGCTGACCCTGAGCTCCGGGATCTGCCCGTTTCTGTCTCCAGTGTGCTTTGAGCTGGGACTAAGGGTGTACTCTTCTTGAATGGTGGGACCAAGAGTATGCACCCTCACCACCCCGCAACGTATGACTCCAGAATACATAAGACCACCAACTCTACGGTGCTCCCCCCCCCACCCCCCGTCTCCGCTGAAGTCAAAGGCATGGGCCAACACCACAATTCTCTTGTATTTTACCTTAGCTCCACGTCTTCTTGACTCCTGGAGGTCTGCAAAACCAGGCTGAACGGCTGTATCCTCTATTCCATTCACAGTGTTTCAGCCCTGTCACCTGCCCCCTTTTTTTTTAGTTCATAAATTTATTTGTTTGTTGCTTCAGGTTACATCCTTATCATATTGTCCTCTTTTCCCGCTTCCCAGCCCCACCCTCCCATGCTCTACCCCCTGACCCTTCCGTCTTGTTCTTCTGGGGTGGAGTGTCCCTGCCTAACAGTCTCTCACCACAGATCAGGAGTCATATGAGGGCCAAGAGCCTCTTCATTCACCGGGGGCCTACGAGGCAGTACTGCCAGTGAAAGGTATCTCTTTGCTACTGGGGGAATACTAAAAAAAAGACCAACAAACACACAAACCCACAAAAACAAAGAATATCCACAAAAAAAGAGAGGAAAAAGAGAAGGGAAAAGGAAAAAGAAAAAAGAATAAAAGAAGGAAAAAGAAAAAGATAAAAAAAAATTTATGTCCATGTTCCTTTTGGTGCGTTGGTTGTAGTACAGATATCCTGTACGATATAGCTAAAATCCTACTATAAGTGAATAGATGCCATGTGCATCCTTCACGCAGAACCTCTTGACCCACAGTCACTAGGTCTCATGAGGTTTCTGGGCATAGTATAATTTACTCTTTGAAGCCTGTGGATCTCTCCTCATAACCTGCATTTATGTAAAATACGAGCTGCGATGATATCTATACAAGAAAAGTTTTAAAAATTAGCATTTAAAAATTCAACATGGCATGTTTATTATTGACATTAGAGTAAACACACACATGTAAAACAGTAAGTCACAATTAACAAGCCCAATCACCTACATACTTTTATACTATTTTCTTGAGTACAAAATTTTGTTTCTTATGATAGTTATGATTATGTTAACTATTTTAAGTTATAAAGTTTCGTTAATTTTTTGATTATTATTTAAAAATCTTTTTATTGATGTGTATATGTGTGAGTGGCTATGTGCATGTGTGTGTGTGGGTAGGCCACTCAGAGGCCACAGGTGTCGATTTCCCCAGAACTGGAGTTACAGGTGGTTGCGAACCACCTGACATGGATGTTGGGAACTGAACTTGGGTCTTCTGCAAGAGCAGTATGCGCTCTTAACTGCTGAGCCACCATTTCTCCAGCCTCTCATTTATTTATTATGAACTTTCCTTCATGTACTTAAGCTCCTTAAAAATATTTGGTGGCTTTGTGGTGCCAGTATAAGACACTTTGAAGCTGCCGTGGTTTGGATATGCACTTAACTTCATGTGTTGGAATTTAATCCCTGGAGGAACACTTGAGAGACGGGACCTTAGAAGTTATACGTGAATACAGAGCTCACACAGACATCCTAATTCTTTGCTTTGGGCCCATTCTAAATGTTCCCTTGCTAGATTAGAAGTCTCAAACACTGTGTAGGTTCTCTGTGTCTTCCCAGTCTAAACTTTGAACCTCCTGTGGGTCCTGAGCTTCCGTCCTTCATCTGTCTGGTGTTGGGGGGAGGGGGATGCGTTCTGTTTCTTAGTCACCTTTCTTACCACTGTCTGTATATCTCTTTGCTTTTCTGGATTGTAAAACTCTTAATCAAATCTGGTTTAATTGGAAATATCTTTGGGGTCATCTTTGCTGCTCTAGTGACAACTGAATGGAAAGGAGAAATTGGTCCTTTGGGAGCTTCCTCTGCTTTCTTGCCAATGACATGTAGGTAGTACACATGCCTGTTGGAGTTTTCCCCTAAGCTCCTATCTCATTGCTAGCATAATACATGAGTGGGTCTGTCACAGGGCACTGGGTCTGTGGGGTGGCCTTGCCAGCCTGAGTCTTTGTGAGTCATCACTGTCCTTCTTGCCACAGCTCCCCTATTTGCCCAACAGTCATTTAATGGCCCCATCTGTTAATTGCTCTTTCTATCATTTTTCCCATCTGTAGAATGGGGACTGTGATTCTGGGCTGCCAGGGTGTGGGGAGCATTAATGAATGTTTTGAGGCACGTTGAGATCTGTAGAGAAACAAACCTCAAGAAGCAGAAAGTGCTAATGAGCCTGGGGTTGAGCAACTGGCCCTGAGATGTAGCTTTGTTTCTCACAGAAGAGCTCTGGGTAGACATGTGTCTCCTGGCTGCCTCGAGAGGAACCAAAACAGTGGATTAGGACATCAACCTTCCCAGAACCCTTCAGTTCTCAGGCAAATGAGAATTGGGAAAGCAATTCTAAAGCCACATCAAAATGACCCCCCAAGGTAGCCTGTCCTTCGAATGTACTGCTTATGTTTAATAGGATTGCTTGGCATGTGTGGCTTGACACACAACATTGTGTGTCTGAGTGCAGAATGTACTGACTGTCATGCACACAGTTTTGTGGTTATTTGTGTGTGTGTGTGTGTGTGTGTGTGTGTGTGTGTGTGTGTGTTGTGCTGGGGATAGAACACATGGCCTCATGCATATGAGACAAGCATTCTGCCAGCTGAGCTACATCGCCAGCCTTTGTGGTTGTTTTTTAACCTATAGCAAGTTTGTTCATTAGTAATGGAAATAACCGCCGTTTTTGAAGTGCCTACTATGTGCTGGGCACTGATGACTCATCCCACCAGCCTGAAGGGCATATGCTTTGATTACTTCCTGGGCTAAGCACATTTCGATGTGAAGAGTTTGAAGACCCTGACAGCCTATCCAGACTCACGCAGGTGCTAAGGAGCAGAGATAGGATTTTCTCAGACAGTTTTGGCTCCAGAGGTCAGGCTTCTGTTCATCATCTGGCCCCATTCTCTTTCACTGTACTTATGGTGTATTTTCACTGTATTTACGGAGTCAACAGAAACTACAGTCATCATCCAGTACCCATGGAGGGGTGTTTTCAGTCTTCTTCACAAACTACTATCTGCAGGTTCTCAAATCCCTCACACAAAATGCTGTAGGGTTTGCATGTATGCTATGCATATCTTGATCTACACTTTAATTTAGATTACTTACAATACTGTGTAACCAACCTAACCACTTTATAAATAGTGGTTATATTGCGTTGTCTACGGTGTAATGACAAGAAAAAAGTCAGTGCATATTTGGCATGGGCATAATTGTTTTTGCATATTTTCTATAGTGATTGTTTAAATCCACAGACGTGGAACCCACAAATCTCTATATTTAAGAAGCAACGCTGAACATTAAAGATGTTAAGAAATAAATGATTATTACAAAAGCTGTAGGTATGAAAGCTAACCTAAAGGTATTGAGATGCTGGAAACCTGGTACACACTGTAATGCTGGAGTTCGAGATTCCCCAGAGGCTGATCTGGGGACCACTGTGTCCACATCCTTTAGAAGCTGGCTAAAAATGCAGATTGGTCTCAAGTGCATCTCTGTGGTTGGAGTGCAGGAGGCTGCACTGGCAGCTAACTCCCCAGGGCATTTCTGCCAATCAAGGAGCTGGGACACACCTCTTTCCCACACCTTCAATCCCTATCAAAGCAGAGACAAACAACAGCACCTGCCTGCCTGGGTGCTCAGCTGGGCTGTCCCTCTTGGCATGCTGTCAGGGAAAGTCATGAGAAGGGACAGAAGTTCTGTTAGGAGCTGGCTATGTGACTATGGATTGTTTTGTGTCCTCACACCAAGGTAGGTGTGCTTAGTTCTGTCTTATAGGCGAGTGACTGGGTGGGTGCTTGGGCGGGAGGCAGACCTGGGCATGTACCTTGCTTCAGCTGTGTCCTTCAAAGCCGGTGTTTACAATGGTAATAGATTATCCTTACAGGCACAAGGTGTTAGTGAGGATTTTAGGATTTTGTGAAATCAATAAAACCTATTAATTCCCACAATTATCAGAGGAGTCGAGGTCAGATCAAGGAAACACATGATGTACCTCAGTTCTCACATTGGGCGGGGAAGCTGGGATTTGGATTCAGGTTCATGTCACTCATGGGACGATCTTCTTCACAACCATCTAGGCAGCCTACCAGTATCACCATTCTCTGTATTCGGCATCTGGTGTGTGCCGATCGTCACACAAATCAGACTCTTGATCCTCTTGAGTGGTCTCACTGTAGCCATGGAATTCTCCAGGGCAGCCAGCCTTCTAAAATCATGGCTTCCGCATCTGTGGATTCCAAATGCTCAGACAATATGGACAATCAAAAATATCTGTAATGAATGTAAATATTCTCTAAATAGTGAAGTGTCATTGTGATGTTCGTTCTGTTGGCACTGTGGTAGGTGTAATGAACAATTCAGAGGTGACTTAAAGAACACATGAGAGTGTGTACAGGTCATATGCGAATGTATTATCATCATATAAAAGACATGAAATAATCCTCCACGGATCTCAATGGATGGCTGTACCTACTACAAGGTAGGTGCCACATAGGGATCAAGAACCAATTATTAATGCCTTTATAAAGACACATTCTACTGTAACATGGCAAAGGTTTTTTCATCTTGTCTCAGCTGAAGCCATCTTTGGTTTTTTACCCCCTGTCATGAAAAGTCCCGTGGGAAGGCCCCCAACCCCGTTTTAGAAACTCCAGGTTGGAGTGCCCCAACAGCATGCACTTGGCTCTTGCTAAACTGCTTGTTGGCTTCCCCCTGCAACTGGCAACCAGGATGCAGTTATGTTCTTTGTCTTTAGAAGCTCCCTGTAATATGCATTTGGGGCTGCTCTGTGAGAGGGGTTCCTCTCCATGCAGTTGTCAGCCTGCTCAACACAGACTCTCAGTTTGAACCTTGGTCATGCTGAGTGATCATTGGGTCTTTTCCCGGTAACACTACCATGAGGATACCATTGGACAGCTACCATACTAACAATAGCCATTTCAGGAGCAGTGGCAGTTGCACAATGAGAATTGACTTAGCCAGGGGTAATGACTGGTGAGTCTAAGTGGAAAACTCTAGATTCTGTTGCCAACATCCCTCCATTCTTGGTGGCTTAACACTTATTTATGCTTTCATGCTAGGTATGTGGGTATTGGGAGTGTGTCTTCTCAACAAACAGCTCCTTGAGGCCCTGGCCCCTTCCATTTTCCATCGTCTTAACTAAGGAGTTTTTGAAGTCATTGTGGAAGGGGAAGAGAAAGTGTGGCAATAGGTCAGAGGCTGTGATGAGCATCCATCGGCCAACATCCTATTGAACTGAATGTAAGGGAGATCCAGAGATGTGGTATTGCGTGCTTCAAGAAAAGAGGAAACAGGGTTTGTGTAAGCAGCAGAGGGAGACTATAGGCTTGGAAATCCAACTGGACGTCACAGAATAGATGGGCATGCTGGAGAAACAGGGTGGAAACCCAGGGAGGCTAGACAAGGCCAGGGAAAGTCAATCTCAGGTCAGCAGCCCAGTGTTGGTGTCCTTGTCTCTCCCATCCTCTGGGGCGAATGTTCGTTAGACTATGAAGAAGTCATATGAGGAGCTGACAATTAGTTAAAGGGGTAGAGCCAGGCATTTATAAGAAAGGAAATAGCACGAGAGAAAACAATGTGGATAGTGCCAGTCACCGGAGTTAAGGACTCTGGTTGCCTGGAGGTGGTAGCACACACCTTTAATCCCAGCACTTGGTAGGCAGAGGCGGGCGGATCTCTATGAGTTCGAGGCCAACCCAGTCTATAGAGTGAGCTCCAGGACAGCCAGAGCTACACAGAGACACCCTGTCTCAAAAAGCAAAAAACAAACAAACCCCCCAAACCCAAAAAAAACCAAAACTAAACCTAAGCCCCTCTGGTTTCTTTACGCAGCCTGATTTGTCTCCCCCTGGTGGCCATTATAAGAAGTCCCGGTTCCCTCAGAGAACGGGGTTAGCAGCTTGAACAAGATCACCTCACTCACCAGAGGGTTCCTTACATCAGCCGACCAGCAGGTGACACACCCTGTTCCAACAGCTGTTCTTGGTGACATTTCCCGAGGAATAACAGTGATATAAAAACCAGGATAGAAACCAAGGAAAGTCAGTCAGCAGCTTTCTGTCCATCTAAACCAGAGGTTCCCAACCTTCCTACCACTGCGAACCTTTAATACAGTTTGTTATGGTGACCCCTCCACCACCAAAAAATACTTTTTGTTGCTAATTTATAACTGTGATTTTCTACTGCCTGCTATGAATCATAATGCAAATATCGGATATGTAGGATATCTGATATGTGATCCCCCATGAAAGGGTCTTTCGACCCTCAAAGGGGTCATGCCCCACAGGTTGAGAGCCATTGTTTTAAATCTTTCAGAATTCAGCCCTTTGACTTTTCCTTCAGTGACATTGACAGATGCCCTCCCCCTTTCTGGGTCATTTTTGGGGATCAAATCCTGTAACAATGGTGACAACTGCTTTTTTAGGCCCCGTTGTTGACTCCCCACAATCTAGTTTGTTCTACCTGAACCACATAGTCATATGGATATGCACTAAAACACGGATGCCGTGTTTTTCAGACAAGGAAACTGAGGCACAGTGAGCAGAGCTGTGCTAGTATGATGGTTATAAGATACTTTCCTCACACTGTACTGTACTGATCCAAACCATGACAGTGAGGGAAGGCGTTTTAAAGTGCCCTCAGCTGATCTGGCACAGATGGCCTGTGTTGTTCACACTGGTGACCTCTGGTGTATCAGGAAAGCACAGATTTGCTGACCAAATCTTCTAAATTCTTGTTCTTAGATCTTTGATATGTCACTCTTGGCTTTCCCAAGTTCCCGTTTATGTTTTTGCAAGATGTATCTAATGGTCCGGGCATCACTGGGGTCATTTTCTAGGCCAAGTTGAGATGACTGACGTTGGTGCCCAGGACCCCCACCAACTCGATTATTCCAAAAAGTTCCAGTTAGGCCCTGGGTTTTGTGGGAACGGATAAAAGAAGATATGGACCGTGTCCTTGATTTGGAGAAAGCAGACCTGCAGGGTAGTCAGGCATGGCTCTGGGTAGGGGCTAATAAGGTGATGTGAGCTGGAGTAGAATGGGTAAGGCAGGCACTGAAAGCCTTCTTGAGATACTCCATACATCAAAACCAGTCCTGATGTAGAGAGAGGGGGAGATGGGTCATGATGAATTCAGTGACCACTTGGGGTTCCTGTAGCCATGAGTTTCAGATTGTCCTCGTTGAGGCAAGGAAGCAGCAGGCCCACTCTTGTGGCATCTTCACATAAGGAATCAGTGACACTTTTCATTTGCTAGACCCAAAGTGAGCACTTTGATATTTCCTCACTTTCTTTCTTTTTTTTTTTTTTTAATATATTTCCTCACTTTCTATTGAGAGTTCTGGTCTGTCTCATTACCCATTACCGCTGACCTGAAATACAGAAGCTGTCCTGGTTAGAAACCACCCCAGAGCCCAACAGTTTTTCCACATCATCCTTTGAGTCATTAGGCAAGTGAAACCCCAGGCAGGCCACAAGGGTCACTTGGGCATCCCCCACACTCATGTGTTGCTCTGCAGTCTATTGTCGGGTGCCTTCTGCTTGCCTCAGCCCTCTGTTGTCTGTTTGTGATGTACCCCATTCTTTTCTTTCTGGATGTCCCATTACCCTAAGACCACTCCCAAGCATCAACTCTAAGATACCGTGGTACTCCTCTCAGAGCTCCTTACCAGCAAGTTTTATCTTGCCACTCACCAGTCCCCATGGAACATCAAAAACTTCTGCTGCAGCACAGGTTCTGTGGGTCACCCACGTCTGGTTTCTATCAGACTGTGAAACTTGAGGATAGTGACCATGTCTTACATCCCACATAGACTGACTTAGGATGTGGTAGGTACTTTGAAGTAAATATTGAATGAATTACTAATGATATGGTTAATTTCTATAGTGGATTAAACTGTGCACATGGATCTCATGCCCACTAGATTTCTGGTACTGGGAATCCACTGGATAAAAACATCTGTTTTCTAATAGCTCTCCTGAGGGTTGTGATTGGTGTTGGTTCTCATAGTCATGCATCCTGTTCTCTTGCACAGCATTTTTTCAGGGAGGGCCATCTGGTACAACATTAGCAATGAAGCAAACTGTGTCAGTTAGAATTAGGTTTGGTGATAGATGATGGAATAGTCAAGGTGACAGTACCTTAAATAGATGTGCATTTCTTATGTAACAGACACAGGTATTTCTTTTTGCATTTTTTTGGAAACAGCATTTCTCTTTGTAGTCTTGGCTGTCCTGGAACTCACTGTGTAGACCAAGGAGACCTCGAACTCACAGAGATTTCCTGCCTCTGACTCCCAATTGCTGGGATTAAAGGTGTGCGCCACCACGCCCAGACACAGGTAATTTCATCCAGGATTCCTGCGATGGTTTTACTCCACGAAGTCCTCAGAGATCCAGGCTATTCTAGCTTTGAAATTCACTGTCTGGACTGTTCTTCAGGGCCCACATGGAGTTTCAATAGTCAGGTCTACCTTTAAGACATAGTTAGGAGGAAAGTGAAAGGAATGGACTCTGAGCTCAGCCATGTGATTCTCAGAAGGCTTCTAGAATTTCCTGGAATCTATCACATTCATTTTACTTTCATTTTATTGGTGGGACATGACCACACCCACCTGCAAAAACATCTGGAAAGTGTAATCTTCATTATAAGCAACCTTGTTCCCAGTATGGAAAAAGGGGGAAGTGGAATTGAGTCATAATCAGCAGTGTCAACCTAAAACACAGGACTCACCTCAAAGAGAGTAAGAGTTTATTCTGGAGCCAAATATGAGTGATCATGGTCCAGGACTTCAGATTCAGGTTGCCCCAAATACCAGGCTCCAAAGTGGTAACAGGTGCATGAAGGTTTTATAGTTGCAGGCCCAAAGGAAACTATAAATCGAGGCACTTTTCAAAAGCACTGGTCAAAAACCAAGTGGGTACGTTTTATATGGCCCACTATGGGAAATCTCTGCTGTAGATTTTCAACATTATCTGATGGTATTCTCAGCTTCTGCATTGGAGAAGCTAGTGGTCCATTACCTCTTTGTAAAAGGTTTCATGTGATAGCCATGAGAGCTTTAAATTAGACAGAGGAGGAGGCTTCTTAAGGAACTAAGGATAGGCCAAGATGACTTGGTTGCAGGTCATGAAACTCTAGCATTCCATAATTGAGAAATTCTAATCCATCAGTCTGTCTCACAGATATCAACACAGGCTTGGCCCTTCCCCCTAGGAACTTCAGTTCACAATTCTTTGCTACATACTGTATTTGCATAGTACTTCATTGTGTAGACTGACACTCATCTGGTAGGTTACGCAGAAGGCTTGTTTGAAGACACATGGGATGCGCAGCAGAGTCAGGAGAACTGTCTCGGTACTGTGCTTTTGCTACTGTCCATGCTGAGGTGAAGCTGGCTTCCCATCTTCCCATCAGTCCTAGTGCATCAGCTTAGGAGAAATGGAAAAAGTGTCATCTTCCTTCTGCTGGGTAGACAGAGCCTTGAACATGGGACCATGGTGTATTCTGAACACGAACTGAACACAGCTGAGTTCAGTGACATCAATATGGTGCCCGGAATACCAAAGTACAGACCACAATAGAACCTCTGAGTCCCCGTGGAATCCTAACCCTTTTGTCTACTAAGATGACAACCCGTATTCTCATAGCACTTTTCAGTCAGTGAGTCTTTAGATCTTGCTAGCTTCACAGTTTGTGGAGGATTTGCAGTTCATGGAGTGGTGTTGTGTAGGAGCTCTCTCAGCAATCAGAAATACCTGTTGAGGCTCTTCCCAACATGAAGTCCTTATAATTATCATTGAACATTTCACAGCTTGAGATTATTATCCTTGTTTCAGAGGCAAGGAAACTGAATTTTAAAGAGGTCTCTGCTTTCAGTAAAGTGTGGAGTTGTGTGAAAACTCACCTGCCTGGCTTGGGATGGCTTGGAATGGCTGTGGCCTTGGGATTCCTCCTTCTGAAGAGCTCCTCAAACGTCAGTGAATTGCTGATTGTGAATGCTAAGTGCTGTTGGCAAGGCAAGAGGGCATTGCCAATGTGAATCCTGTTGTTCTTGGAGACGCAGTAGTGGCTAAGTGCAGAACCAGCCAATGCTGCCCAGTGTGTGTGTGTGTGTGTGTGTGTGTGTGTGTGACTGTGTGTGTGTGCTAAAAAGTTTAGCTTGTTCGTAGGCTGAGGTCCCACCAGTTTGCCCCCATAGTAAGAACTGGAGATCTAGGAAGTGTGAAAGATGCAAAAGGGAATGTCGTTAGAATTGAGAAGGACCACATACCTTACTTTTCTGCCTCCTTTTGCTGAACTCATCAATGAGTGAAGACTAACAGGAGCTTCTCTTGGGATCTCAGGGTTTCTGTGGCTGTGATTAAACACCATGACTCAAAGCTACTTGAGGAGGAAAGGATGTATTTCAGCTTAAAACTCTCAGGTCACAGCTGATGAGTAAAGGAAGCTGGGGCAAGAACCTGGGGGAGGAGCTAAGGCAGAGGCCATGGAGGAGTGCTGCTTACTGGCTCGCTCCCTATGGCTTGCTCAGCCTGTTTTTGTTTTTAATAGAACCCAGGAACACCTGCCTGGGGTGGCACCACCCACAGTGGCCTGGGTCCTCTGACATCAATCATTAATTAGGGGAATTCCCCACAAGCTCTTCAGTTGACAGTTCCTCTTCCCAAATGACTTTAGTTTATGTCAACCTGACAAAAAGCAGTCAATCAATCAATCAATGGATCGATCAAACAAACAAACAACACCAACCAACCACCAACCAAGAAAACCTAACCAACACCTGGGGAGACAAGAATAAATGTCTACTTACCCTCAGGTAGGGAACTGAAGACAGATCAAAAAGTAAGGATACCATCAAAGACCAATGTGGTGAGGTACTGAGTTTTATTGGGGTTACTTATAGAGGCAGGAATTACTCAAAGACACCTGCAACCCACCGAAAGCCCAAGCCAGCATGGGAGACAACTTCTAAAGCTGGAAGCAGTGTAGTGTAGAACCTGTAGGCAGCTCAGCAGGTTGGAGAGTAGTATTTACGGACCCAGTTGCTGTGAGCCTCTTCCAGGAAGACTGGCTGGGCTCTTGCTTCTTGTAGGCAGTTTAACTGATCTATCTGTTTCAGGCAGCTCGGCAGAGAGTCTTCTAGACAGCTTAGGTTGCCTCTGCTTCTTCCAGGTTGGGTTGAGCATATGTTAGGTAGCTCAGCTTGTCTAAGAGTCTCTCAGTGTTCCTTAGTGTCATATATATTTGGAGAGGAAGAACTCTATTGGATCTTGTTAGTTTAAGGGACTTCCTGAAGCATTCAAGTTGCTTACCTTCATGAGCTCAAGGAATACTCCTGCAAAGAGGAATGTTTTCACCTTCTCTTAGAATTTCCGGTGTATTAAAGATCTCCCCTCCAAGATGGAAGTTTCGTCTTGGAAGAAATTGCTATGCAGGTTGCTTCCCAGATTTGTCCTTCCATTCCAAAATCTTTAAAATCTAAGGACCAACAGAACTCAGAAAGTAGGCCTGAGAGAATTTAATGAGATCACACACACACACACACACACACACACACACACACACACACACGTCTTTACCAAGTGTTAACTATAATTCTCATATATATATTTTAGAATAATTAATTTTACTATTAGAAGAATTAAGAAACTTAACAGAAGAATATGGTGACTCTATTAGGTTTTAAAATATATGATTATTTTTTAAAATGAAATGTGATGTTTCGGCCTTTTACTACTAATTGTCATAAACTGTTTAGGATAATTAAGAAATGCAAACTAATAGTTATGCAAGCTGGTCATTTTGTTAGGTACTATGACAGCCTTTTATAGTTACTTGCTAAGCTAATCAGAAATAAAGCTGCTGAGAGACAAGCAACATCTGCTTACCCTAATATAAGAGATAGATAGGGCCTCTTCAAAAACCTCAAGAAATCTGCAGAATATGGCATTCAAAGATGTTTTCGTAACTTTAGATTTTTTTATATCGAGACATATCAACTCCTGACAGCACCCCCTATTCTACCCCAAGTAGAAGATGATCATCGAAGAATCTCCAGTGGGAGATGATTGAATTAGTCGCAAGCCTATCTCTTGGTAGGAAAAGCCCCTTGCTCCAACTGTAGACAGAATGCTGTCCAAAAAGGACAAAACCTGGAAGCAGGTAAGTGGACAACCTAGCTCTGCCAAGACAGGGTAGGCAAGTCCTTCATAACCCCTGCTCTACAATCAATGTCTGTCAGAGAAATGGGGCCAAATGACTGAAGATCGATGCTGTAATGTATGGAGAGAAAATGGGAACTGTCCAGGCAGCCACTGGTATGTCATTTCTTAGTTTGGGAAGCTGCAGGCCCTGTACTTCCTATAAAATCAGATATATTTATCCCTCTCAGGTCTCTGAAGTGGTTGAAGAACAGATAGCTAGAGTCTCATAATTAAATTTTGAGTTGTTTAGTAGTCAAGAGAGTGTTATAGATCTAAGAAGATGCTTTTAAAATTGTGTTGCAAGTTAGTATGAATGTTGAGTTAGATATATAACTTTAAACTCATGGAGATGGTTAGATAGTAGAATGTTAAAGTCAGGTACCAAATACATATGGACATTGGGAATGTACGCTAAGCCATATAACCCTCATAACTGTGGCCTAATTACCTCTGTTGTATTGTATTGTATTTATTATTATAAGAGAAAGAGCCATTTGTTGGACTGAAAGGGGAAACTGTAGGGGGAAATAAGATATACCTTAAACTTTAAAAAAAAAGGGAAGAGGATGGGGGGTTGAGGGTGGGAGGGTGGGACTGGAAGGGGGAATAGAGAGGGGACTGCAATTGAGATGTAACTTGAAGAAATAAAAATAAAGGAAAAAAAGAAAAAATTAAAATGATTCATAATTAAAAAAATAAAATATATGATTTTTTTTATTATCATTAACGTTTTATTGTCATAGTTGTCAGTCAAGTTGAGACTATGGGACTCAATATTGATATTTCTCATTTTAGCCAGAAGGTGGCGCTCATGTTGTGTTTAAATTCTGAAAAAGGTTAAAAAAATCCATACATATTCATATTTTCTATTTTTACCAGAAAGAGTAAGAAAAAAAATCTTAAAAAGGGCCATTGTCTGTGCCGTGGGGAGATAATTAGGGTATGTAAAACAGCTAATACAGTAATTAATAAAAGCAGTGACTCGTGAGTCTGGAAAAGCTTTACGGCAAAACTGTGAGAGAGTAATTGACCTCACTGGCATAGGGGGAAAAAAAAAACCGCATCTCGCACGCAGCAGGGAGAGAGGCCTTGTTTAACCCCAGGTGGATTTACAACCAAACCTGGGAATGCTGGGACTGTGTTTCTGCGCTGGGCTTCTGAGTGGTACGTTCCACAAGAGTGGGTACCCTACATCTGCACTCACTGCTGTTCCTGGGGCCCAAGGCAGCAACCACATAGTAAATACTTAATACATGTGTGTGGAGTGAATGAATGAACCTCACCGCACACGCAGTCCTGAAATCTAGACCTCTGTTTCCTCGTTAATCCTGCATAGATCGTGGAGATTCTGGGATCTGGGCGCCTTTTTGTGGTGTGACCCTGGGTACCGTCCTCCTCTCTTCCGGGATGCATCGTCTTTCTGTTTGAAGTGAGGAGCTGAGAATGAATACTGTGGCCTGTATGGATTCTGTTTGCTTGGCAGGATACTGGGATGATGCCGTCCGCAAGAACCCTGCGAAGTTAAAAACATACGCTATGATTGTGGAGAATATTGTTAAAGGTGGCAAGCAAAGGGCCATGGTGGACATCTTGTTTGATTTTATCTCTAGCATACTCCACTTTCCATAGTCTTCCCCTTCTAGCTCTTGCAGACCCACAGAGTCTCACTGCTTATATCTCTTTCTTGAAAGAACCCATTGCAGGAGCACAGATCATCAACAGACCCCTTGTACTCCCTGAGCTCCAAGCTGTGTACCCCAGCTGCTCTGGCTGCTTGCTGAGTTTGGGAGTGTGCCGCTTAACTGAGTTCTCCAAGGGCAGCCTTGGCTTCCGAACCTCCCACTGTGCCGGTGGAAACCTCTCAGCACTGGAAGATCTTCCTCCCAGTCTCCTCTTTGCTTTCTCCTTTCATGGTGTCCAGCCTTTGTCGCTGCTGGAATGCCCTCTGCTGCTTCTCCCCACTTATCCTTTACCTGCAGTGAATCTCCTGTTTGCCCAGTCCTGTCTTGATTGGTGCTGCTTTGTGGAAACTATGGCAGACACTCTCAGTCTTCCTAAAGCTGTGACCCTTTAATGCAGTTCCTTGTGCTGTGGTGACCCAGAATCATAAAGTTATTTCATTGCTACTTCATGTCTGTAATTTTGTTATGTTATGACTTGTAATGTAAATATATGATTTGCTGGATACACAGGCTAAGAACCACTGGACTAGAGGGAACTGATAGGGTAGGCGTGGGGAACCACATCCTGTGCTTTGCTTTTCTTCCATTGTTTGCCTTCTTGGCCACAGGGGCTGGTATCCCTCTTCATTGTTTTGCAGAAGTCAAAAACTAAACGTCCAAATGATTGCTGTTTTAATAAAAGGCAATTTATTGCTCAACCTACAGTGTATTGGTTAGTTCAGGACTACCTGTAGGGTCTGTACTAGTTGGCTTTTGTCCAGTTATGCTGTAGCTCAAACCCCAGAGCTCCAATGGCCAACAAACATGAAGGTGTACTTCTCACTTCATTATGTGTCGGTTGGGATCGATTCCTCTTCTGTGTCCCAGGATCATGTTAGCTACTTTTCTCATTGTTGTGGTCAAATGCCCCACAGAGACAACTTAAAGAAGGGAGGGTTAAAAAAAAAGGAGGGGGGAAAGGTTTATTTTGACTGACAGTTTGAGGGTGCAGCCTATCTTGCTGGGAAAGGTATGGCGTTGGAAGCATGAGGTGGCCGTCACACTGTATCTGCAGGCAGGAAACAGACAAATGCTGCTACTGTTTCTCAGCTCATTCTCTTCATTTTGCTCCTTCTGGAACTCCAGCCCATGTGACGGCACTGCCCACACTCAGAGTGAGCCTCCCCAGCTCAGTTAGATGTTTTGAAAACACCCTCATAGATAAACCGGGAGGCGTGTTTTCATGATGATTCTTTTTTTTTATTTTTTTATTTTTTTATTTTTTTTTTAGTTTAAGGTATTTATTTTTCCCCCCAACAGCTCTCCCTTTCAGTCCAAATAATGGTTCTTTTTCTTATAACTATAAATACAATACAAAACAACAGAAATAAATAGGCCACGATTATAAGAGTTATATGGCTTAGCATACATTCCCAATGTCCAGTCCATATGTATTTGGCACCTGACTTTAACATTCTACTATCTAACCATCTCCATGAGTTTAAAGTTCTATATCTAACTCAGCTTTCATACTAACTTGCCTCATAATTTTAAAAATATCTTCTTAGATCCAGAACACCCTCTTGATTCCTAAACAACTCAAAATTTAACTATGAGACTCTAGGTATCTATTCTTCAACCACCTCAGAGACCTGAGAGGGATAAATATATCTGATTATATAGGAAGTGCAGGGCCTGCAGCTTCCAAAACTAAAAAATGACATACCAGTGGCTGCCTGGACAGTTTCCTCTGATTTCTAACAGACCTATTACAAAATAACAAGCCTGGAAAGTGTCTCATGATGCAGAGCAAGATAGTCACTTTGAAGGGGTTCCTCATCTTTCATCCTCTGTTCTTTGTTGTAACAGCCATGAATTATCTCTTGGAAAAGTAGGAGCCCAGCCTCAGGGAACTGTGCTTGCTTAGATAGGGTTTGTCAAACTATTGCTTTCTCAAAAAGAGATGGAATGCCGCAAGGTGGATAGCCACAGTGCTTGGCCTTGAAGGCAGGGACTTCCAGGTCCGAGGGCTCGTGGGGCAGGGAGGCCTGACAGCCTCAAGTGTTTTGGCTTGAGAATGATGTTGATGTGGGGTACAACTCCTTTCTAGAGCATGGGGATGGGGTGGGGAGCCCTTGGACCGTGGTCCTCAAGTCCAGCCATGCACACTGGTCATTGAGGCTGCTGGAGTTCCACTTCCTGGATGTGTGTGGAAGCACTGGGATCCATTTAGTTAAAGCTCCCCAGGGACTTTAATATTCATTATGAGGTATGCTCCAAAGCAGCCTCTGATTCAGAAACTTATGGCAAAACATTTCATGAAATGACCATTTAAATATAGTCCCCCTGCCTATTATTTAGTGGTAATAAAGTAACACCTCATGGGATCAGCATATATAGGAGGACTGGAATCTGGTTGGAGAAGGGATGAGAAATGTCCCACTCAGTCCCAGCACCTCCTAAGAGACATCTGGAGAAGTCTCGCTTTTAATCCTCACACTAATCTTTGAAGGTGAGTGCAGGTTTTCAAATGGAGACAAATCAAGAAATTGTAGCTCAGGGATGGTGACACGAATGCCCGGGCTCCTCTATGGAGTGTGAGTTTAACACAGGCTCATGTGCCCCCTCCCTCAAGCTCAATGTCTTTTCTCGGTCTACAGTGGTGCTCATTTGACCTGCCTGTGTTCATGTGGTCTCTGTGTGTGGTCATTTATAATGGATGGTTAAGGTTTAGCCACCAAACTAATTAAATATAATCTAAATACGGTTAAACAATTTAATTGATTATTTCTACAAATGGTGCCCCACGTAATTTAATTTTTTTTCTACACCAGACCCTGTGGGAGCAGGGTCAAGTCCTCAGTTCCCAATGTCTCCACACCACAGGGTGACAATATCCAGCCCATCTAGACTGCCCTGAAACGCAGTGGCTGAGGACCCTTCTCCTTAACCCAAGGACCACTCAGCATTCCTCAGCGTTCCCACTGTCAGCTTCTGAATCAATCCCAGCTTTCTCACAGGAACCTTGTAGCATTTAAAAGTCGATCTACACTCCGATTTCAGCTTGGAAAAAAGTGTCCATAACTGAGGCTCACATTGAGCCCTCCTTCCTCAGAATTCTTCAAGAACATGATTGTCAGGTGGAGGAAGCCCTGGTCTATGATGGCTTTGCTACATTGTCTTACGCCCCCTTCAATGTGAGGCTTCACTCTTCAGCTGGATATAACCTTGGAAAATGTGACATGCCTTCTGAGTCTTCACTAACAACCAATCACACTTGGCATAGTGTCGTATGCCTATTATCCAAGCACTCAGGAGGCTAGGGTAGGAAGATCATGAATTCCTCAAAAACAAAACTCTGTCTAAAAAAAAAAAAAGTAAGAACAAATGCCTAGCAGAGCATTTGTGATACATATTTGGGATTTGGATCTATGGGAGCTACAAGCGCACCAACATAATAAAGTGTACCTCAACACATTTATTATGATTCCCTCCTCCCCCAAACAGCTGTCATGACTCCTCCCTCCTCCAATACATGACTCTTCCCTCCTCCAGCACATGTGATATGACTCCTCCCTTTCTAACATACCTGTCGTAATTCCTAACTCCACACCTGTCATGACTGACTCCTCCCTTCCCATTACCCCATCATAACTCCTTCCTCCCCAGCACATCTGTCTTCATTCCTCCCTTCCCAATATACCTGGTATGACTCCTTCCCCCAATGCCACTATCACATCTCCTGTTTTTCGTACACACCAGACATGACTCCTCCTTCTCTACTAACAGAACTGTGAAGGAGTTGGGCCCATTATATTGCAAGTCAGATTTATCTGAGGGATTATTATCAGTTTGGAGTATCAATCTAGAGAAGAGATCACACAAATTAAGGAATTTCAAGCACTACCTGGCATGGGGAAGTAATTCAGAGTACATCGAAAGCAAAACAGTAGCAACAAAAGTCTAAAGCAAACTAAAAATGTTCATATAATTTGGAGGGTTATGAAAAGAAGACATGCCGGGTGGCGCATGCCTTTAATCCCAGCACTTGGGAGGCAGAGGCAGGCGGATCTTTGCGAGCTCAAGGCCAGCCTGGTCTACAAAGTGAGTCCGGGACAGCCAGGGCTATGCAGAGAAACCCTGTCTCAAAAAAAAAAAAAAAAGAAAAGAAGACATAAAAAATGTTCCTTATGGCCTCAGTTAGGTGTTAGCTATGCTCTGCTCTGCTGTGTTTCAATAACAACACACACACACACACACACACACACACACACACACACTCTTCTGGTTATTCCACACAGTAGCTGTGTATGTCTCACACTATGGAAGCACAATGGAGATTGTGAATTCTTGTTAATCTTTAGTTATGTCATGTAGAACACATAGCATTTGGTGCCACTGGGAAGAGGAGATCAAAGAGACAAATGGACTTTGAGTTTTTGTTATTTCCACTCATGATCCATCAGAACCAGTCACATGGCCTGGGTGTATTTGTAAAGGAGGCTGGGAGGGAGAGAGAGAGAGAGAGAGAGAGAGAGAGAGAGAGAGAGAGAGAATGAGAATATTGGGGAGTATGCTCAGGGTCCTTTTTAAATTAAGCATCATGTCTGCCATATTACACAATGATCCTACGTGAGATCTATTGTTTTTTTTTTTTAAATTCTATTTACTCTTTAAAACTTCCATACATGAATACAATGTATCTTAACCATAGTCCCTTCTTCCTCCCATTCTAACACCCTCAGAACCCTCTAACATATCTCCCTCCCAATTTCATGTCCTGTTTTTCAAGTTTTTATTCATATTTTTAACCCACTGAGTCCAATTAGTGCTGCCCATTTGTGCATAGACATGGGGTCATCTACTGGGTCCATGATAGCTTCCCAGTGACCCTCGTTCTAAGAAAAGTGACCATCCCTCCTCCCAGAAGCCATTGACTGCCAATTGCTCACCAGCTAGAGCTGAGGCCTTGGGAGCCCCTTCCCCAACAGTGCTGGGATGTTTATTAACTAGCTTCTGATTTGTGTAAGTAACCAAGGCTGCTGTGAGTTCATATATGAACTGTTATGACCAGAGGAGAGCATTTCACAGCACCCCTCCTAATCTTCCAACCTTGGTCAGAGGTTGGTTCTTATTGTAGTTGGTAGTGGTTAACGCAGAGATGCGTTGCTGTTCAAGTGCTGAGAATAAGCAGCAGTAATAACTAATCATAGTCATAATCAGCCATAGAAGGGATAGCTACTTCAAACTGTTCCCCACTTCTAAGGCTCAGGGAACACCACAGAAGAGGGGACAGAAAGACACAGCTTACTGAGTCCATTTAGTGTTGCTTTGTGTGTGCAGGGGTTTGGGGCTAGACAACCTATCGGTGGGACTGTACATGGAGAAAACTGATTCTCCCTCTTCGATCATCTGTAGCTCTTTATCAAGGCACGGGGCTTTGTGAAATTTCCCCATCCACACTGGCGTGTCACCTGGAGGTGTCACTGTGCAGGTCTTGTTTAGGCAACCATATTGTTGAGATTTCATGGGTGTAGCCTTCCTGTCATGGGTAGATGATGCTGTCTAGTAGCAGGTGTACTGGTCCTCTGGCTCTTACAATATTTCTGCCCCCTCTGTGAGATTTCCCCAGAGTGATGTGCTATGATTACATATTGGTTTGAGCTCTGCCTTGTGATCCTCTTTACTTCTTGTCTCTGAAACTGGGTCTTGAAAGCTGAAGTCCAGAGTCAGGGGTAGAGCTGGGATGTGGCGTCTAGTGCAAGGTCTGATCATATTAGGCTTCAGTTCATTGAACTGGACTTAAATGGATCCAGTCACAATCTGTGACTGATGCCAGACACATTCCACTTGTCCCCCTTGAGGATCATTCTACATACAGCAACAACCTTCACCAACGGTCCCCCAGAGAATGAGATTCGATCCTGGTTCTTGACCGGAACACGACATTGACAGTCTAGGTGGCATTCACTCTTTTCTAGAGTTGAGAGAATTAGAACCCTAAAGAGAAAAGTGTTGGGTTACTGGGAAGTGACACTGTAGCCCTCTGTAGAGGCTGGGTGATGGCAGACAGCATGGGCTCTAGAATCCCACTGACTGTATGAACACTGATTCTACTGTGTCCTAGCTGTGTGGCTTTAGGCTAGTTTCTGAGTCTCTCTGATTTTCATTTACCTCGACTGAAAGTTGAGGATATATCCCCTGCCTTACAGAATGGTTGCAAGGGTTGAATGTGTTAATAAAAGGGAATGCATAGAGCTGCGATTACCACACAGTGAATGTTGTGCAATTGTTCCTTCCTCACGTCCCAGCCCCGCACTGAGCTGGAATGTCTCCTCAGTGATCCCACCTAACAGAACTTGTTTTGTTCTATTTGTTAATCTCCTTCCCCTATTAGTTCATGGCTGTGTTCCTGGTGCCTAGCAGCGGAGTGCCTGAAACATCCCTGGTGTTCAGTGTTATTCTTACTAATATTTGTCAGGAGGAATGAAAGGACTCAGGGATCAGCTGGCCCAAGCTGGTGCCCTGCAGATTAGCGTTACAGGAATTAGGTGTGAGTCATCTAGGCATGCGGCCATGGCCTGAGGAAGCCTGCTTCCAGGTCTGGGATAATCTAAATCTTCCGAGGGAAGGCACGTGGAGACAGGAAGGCCTTACTCAATACCTGCTCTGTGCCAGAGGTTTGATGTGGGCTTGTCCTTCACAGAGGCACAAAGTGCTGTAGCAGGTCATTATCAACAGATGGCGCTGTGACAGCCGACAGGGGAAGCCCTCGGGGTCTTCTCTCCCAGCTCTCTCTGTCCACCTGCCGAGGCATGGAAGGGAAATTGGGAGAAAAAACTGAGAGTTGAGCAGAAAATCAAACTTTTCCCTTGCTAAAACCAACTCTGCAAATTAGGATGCATTCAGAGTCTGGGTTTTCTTCTTAAACAAAATTCTGAATCAGTTGAAACTCCTTTTCTACAAGGAAGAGAGAGAAAGCCTCCCCTCTGACAGGCCCAATTTCCTGTTAATGTTTCCCCTTTAAGAAATAGCATATATTGGGCTGGAGAGATGGCTCAGAGGTTAAGAGCACTGACTGCTCTTTCAGAGGTCCTGAGTTCAATTCCCAGCACCCACATGGTGGCTTACAACCATCCACAATGAAATCTGGTGCCCTCTTCTGGCCTGCAGGTATACCTGCGGACAGAACACTGTATCCATAGTAAATAAATAAATCTTAAAAAAAGAAAGAGCATATATTATATAAAACAATTAAATAGCCAGTATCACAATGACATTTTCATATATGTATGTTATGTACTTTGGTCTCTTCTCCTCACTTCCTACTTATTTTGTGTGTGTATGTTTATGTATATACAAATATGTGTGTGTGTGTGTGTGTGTGAACCAGAGGACATATCTGAGTGCCCTTTCTCAAGAACATTAGCCTTGTTGGTTGACGCAGGAGCCATTTGCTTTATTTGTTTGTTTGTTCTTTAATTAATTAATTAATTTTGAAACAGGGTCTCATTATATAGCTTAGGCTGGCTTCAAACTCACAATTCTCTTGCCTTAGCCCCCTCACTGCTGAGATTACAGCAGTGCACTGCCGTGTTCTGCTTCTTCAGTTAGATTTTTAATTTGACAACTGCTTCTACAGCACTGTTCTGCCTGCCGCTGTTCTAAGTACTGTATGACCATGGGCTCATTCTAACCGTCCTGATGGCCTTGAAAGATTGGGAGCATCATGCTTGCATTACAGGAGCTCAAAGCACAGAGATACTAAGTCTATTACTCATGACCTTCAACTGATGGATCATAGGACTGGGGATCAATTGGCTAGCTCCAGAACTGGGGGTCAGAATTGGTGTCTCACTACCATCACCTATGCCTTAGACAGTCCACCAAGGAAGCATTGCTGCTGAGAGCTAGCTCCAAGGACACAGGGCCTCTGAGGACACATGCTTGCTCAAGTTCACCCAGGTGCAAATTGTGGGGCTGCAGCTGGGACTCAGGCTGACTCCAGAGTGGCAGTGGGCTGGGCTATGTGGCTGAGCTACAGAGGAAAGAGGTCTTCCCTTGCAGGTGCAGAATCTGTGGGCACCTCCCCATCTCCCTGAGTTTCTGTTGAATGATCAGGATTTACCTGTCCTTTCTGCTCTGTTTCCTCCTTGACTGTCTATTTCCTAGCATTGGGGCTTCAGGTTGAATGTTGGTGTTAGTGCTGATTGTAGTGGGCACCGTGTCTTGTTCTCAACTGTGATGGGGGTGCCTATGAGGCTTCTTCTCTTTTCTTGGGGTGCTTCTTTACTGGAGTTCTTTGGTCTCTAGCCAAGCCCTGCATCAGCAGCAGGAAGCTGGGGTGTGGACCATGACCCTGTCTCTTGCTTGCAAGAGAAGTTGGGAAAGCTACATGACCTCTCTGCTTTTCAGTGAATCAGCATTAATTAATTAATTTAGCATTAAAAGATTTACCATTAGTGGACTCATCTTTTTAAAAAGGTGGAGTCATGATAAATTGCCTAGGCTGGTTTCAAACTCATAGAATCAAGCAAGCCTCTTGCTGCAATCTCTTCAGTAATTGGGACTTTGGCTTTTCTCTTTAAAACAGTCTCATTATGAAACCCTAGCAAGCTAGAACTCACCGTGTAGACCAAAGTAGTCCCGAACTCAGCTGCA
>CAJQZJ010030039.1:0-10443 GCA_907164525.1 Lophiomys imhausi | reverse complement strand
TGATTTGAATGGCTGTCTGTCGGCAATGTTGAACATAACCTGCATTACCTCCATCCCTACTTTTTGTCTTATTTTGAGAAAAGGTCAACCGGTACATCCAAGGCTGCCTCAGCCTCCTGAGTGCTGGAAGTATCACACTTAGCCTACATATCTGCTCCCGAAAAGTCTGAAACTGAAATATTTTCATGCACATTGAACTTATTGTGCTTTAAAAAAACTATTCTTCTCTCATACAATACATCCTGACTGCAGTTTCCTCTCCCCCAACTCTCCCCCAGCTATCTACTTTCACTCCCTGATGAACGCCTCTGTTTCCCTTCAGAAAAGCACAGGCTTCCAGGGATATCAACTGAACAGGGCATAAAAAAATACAATCAGACTAGGTACAAATCCTTATATTAAGGGTAGATAAGGCAATCCAGTAGGAGGAAAAGAGTCCCAAGAGCAGGCAGAAGAGTCAGAGACACACCTGCTCCCACTGCTAGGAATCCAACAAAAGCAGACCCATATAGGCCCCTGGATTGTCACTTCAGTCTCTGTAAAGGCCCTATGAACCCTGCTTAGTTGATTCTGTGGGCCATGCCCTCCTAGTGTTCCCCATTTGTCTGGCTCCTACAGTCCTTCCTACCCCTCTTCCATGTGATTCCCTAAGCTCCAAGGGGAGGGCCTCAATGGAGATCTCCTATTTGGACTCTCTTCACCTAATGCTTGGCTGTAGGTCTCTGCATCTGCTCCTGGCAGCTGCCAGAAAAAGCCTCTCTGTTGATGACTGGACCAGGCAATGATCTAACTCGTAATTTTTAAAGAAACTTCCAGAAGGTTGTGGGAAATCAGATTGTCATTGGGGAAGTTGGAAATTGGCTAGCTAAATTCCACCAAAGCATTTTCATAACTGGTAGGCAGAATTTAAAAGAGATACTGCCACTCAATGGTTTTGGCACTTAGTACGTGACCTTCATGAGGATCTAGTGTCATTCTGAGGCATCTTTTCCAAATGTGACAGCCATTAATAGCAAATTGAAAAACTATGAATTTGGAATGAAACCCTCAATTATGTTGTAATAATGATTAAACCCTGTCAAAGACCAGCTTTTACACACAGGATAAACTGAGTGAGATGGACGGAGAGTTGGTGGAAAGGGACCAGAGCTGATAGCTTTTGGCAACTGGAGCTGGATACTGATGGTACCCAACAGGAGCCTCTGTTGATCAGGGCAGGTGACAGGAAGGGGAACCTTATTATCTGGGGCCAATGCTTCCTGCAACCAGCTTAGAGATTCTAAACTCGTTTACTGTTTGGGGGCTGGCAAAAAAGAAAAAAGACAAGAGGAAGGAATCTCACACTCATACATACTCAGTGGACGAAGCAAGGCAGGCTCCAACAAAGGAGGAGTTTTTAGGTTTTTATACCCCCAAGACAAAGTTTTCTATGTAAGAAGAAAAATTACCTCATTCAAAAATAGATAAAATCATTACACAGGAGGAAGTTACAGCAGGATTATTGATTACATGTTTTTCTATTAAGACTCATACCTAACTAGACTTTTTTTTAAAATCACAAGCTCATTATAAGTTCTAAGCAGTAGTTTTATCTGTCTCTTATTTCATATGTTTGTTATAAGTTCAAAGTAATAGTTTTTAAAGTCATAGGTTAACAAGGTTTTTGTTGTTGTTATTTTTGTTTTTTGTTTTTTTACCAAGAAGGAGGTCATCTGTCTTATTTTTGAAGTCTTGTATAGCTAATCATCTATTTTCTATTTTTATATTCATAATAAAAATTACTCATCCCTAGTTCATGACTTTCCTTATCATGGTGCACACCTGGAACTAACCTAGGATGAATGTTTTCCTTGCTCATTAATTTGTTCCAAGCCTATTTCTCTTCCTAGTGTAATTTACATGCTTGTGACACATGAAAGCTCACTAAACCCCCTTTTCTTTTTTTGAACCCCCTTTTCTAATCTATGAAGTCTTCACTATTTTTCAGGAAGCACTTTCTATTTTTATTCTAACTTTAAACTTTCTATCAACTATCTTAATTTTTTAGCCTTTTTTTTTGTTTTTTTGAGACAGGGTTTCTTTGTGTAGCCCTGGCTATCCTGGAACTCACTCTGTAGACCAGGATGGCCTTGAACTCATAGAGATCTGTCTGCTTTTGCCTTCCAAGTGCTGGGATTAAAGGCATATACCACCAAACCCTGCTTACCTTCTTAAATTTTTTTGAATTAAATCAGGAATTCTATAAAATCATTATCAGGAATTACAAAATCATCAACTCATCTAAACAGCATTATTGCATGAAAGTACATCTTCATGTTGATCTTTGGGAAATTTGCCCAACAGAGTGGGCTAGTACCCAGGAAGCAATAGGCAGTGAGGGTCTCTCCATGCCCAATCACATCATGGATATATATGAGAGATGCAGCAACGACACACATGAGAAGGCACATCAGCAGCAAAAAACAGACCTAGAACAAGGGCCCTGGGGCCACACCTCTCCAAGATATATCCATTGCAGCCATGCAAAATGGTGGGCTGTCTCCAGGAAGTTCACTTGCCTACCTCAGTTCCTTCTGCATGGCTTGCATCTGCCAAAACCCCACTGAAGAAATCTAGGAAAGCATGTTAAAAAACACATTGTTGATAGTAAAGTAAATTTTTATGATGTTAACACTTCTTAAGCTATTTCTTATTTATTCCTTGAGAATTTCATACTATTTGGATCATATCCATCTCTTAGCCCCCCTCTCCAACTCCTCCTGGATTCCTCTTAAAGATATTGTGCCCTCTGCCCAACTTCATATCCTTTTGTTTTCTGTGCATGAATGTGGGGCCATCTAACGGAGCATGAGCCAGAGTCTCATGGGCAGGACTTGACCATTGCACTCACGAACTCATATCAGCTGCTGTTGCCTGCAGGAAAATAATTTTCATTGTTGTCATTTAGGGGATTGACAGCAAAAGAGGTTGTTAGAGATTATTACATAAAATAAAATGATTAAAATTGTACAATCCATCTTGGTTTAACCTTTTAAAAGTTATATTTTAATGGTATCAGTCATATCATAAATATAATTTATGAATATCAGTATATATAGTCTGAGAACACATAGGCATCTGCTTGAGATTCTGTTAATATTGCTATTAATCACAAAAGCTCAAAGACTACTGATCTCCATCTTTAAAATGTTATTTAATGTATGCACTTGTGCATATTTATTTGTATGTGTGGTCTCACATATGTTCTTGCATGTAGGTGGAGGCCAGAGGAGTTGTTCCTCAGGAGTTATAACCCCTTTGTTTTGAGACAGAGTTTCTCATTGACCTGCAGCTCATTGCGTAGGTGAGACTGGATGGCCACATTGAATCCGGGGAATCTGCCTGTCTCTGCCTCCTCAGCAATGGGATTACAAATCTGAGCTCCCATGCCTGGTTTTTCATGCAGGTGGTGGCATTAAACTCAGGTCCTCATTCTTGTGCAGCAAGGAATTTACTGGCTGAGCCATTTCTCTTCCCTGAACTCCACCCTCTAGATGCTGTTTAAAAGCCAGGAGCAACAGGTTGTTTTAGATGATTGTGCTCAGGAGTCAGGACAAAGAAGCTTTGGATCTTGCTTTTGCTACACACTAACCACTGCTTGATTCTAAGCAATTTATCAACCACCTGGATCTCAATTTTTTTCAATGGTAGAGTGATAATTTACCACCTACCTGTGAAGGCTTGGTGAAGCCTCAGTGCACACACATCCACATCCACCCCCCAACACCAACACACCCACACCACACATACCACACACATACACACCCACACACAACACACACATACACAAACACACACCAACTTATCCCCACATAACCCACACCACACATAATACAAGCACACACACACACATGCACACACACACACACACACACACACACACACACACACACACACACCCCTCTGGCTTATCGAAGTTTAATGAATAGTCATTATTGTAGTCACAGGGTCATTTTTCCTGTGCTTCCCAAATTTACCTCAGAGTAAGGACTTCCTGGGTGTTTGTAGAAAAGATTTAGGTCTCAGCTTAGAATTTCTTTGGTACAGCTTTGAGTCTTGTAGTTTAGAAGGCTCCAGGGATTCTCAACATCACAGGAGTTTGAGGAAGAAGAGTCTGAAGATGCTGAAACCATCTTCCATGATGACTGTCCTCTGAGGAGGCTGAGGATGAGCCTTACCTGTGAGTCCCATGAACTGCCCTTGCCCCACAGGGACTAGCAGGGAGCACTGCTTGCTGCTTTGTGATGTAAGGGAGATGATGGGGAAGACCAAAATGAATGCCCCTCATCTGGGACAATAAGCAGAAGTCTCAGTGGGCAGAGCACTGCAAATGTGCAACTGAGAGGAATAACAGATGTCGTGGTAATAGAGAAGCAGTGAAGAAGCAGGAGGCATTTCCTCCCCAGGTGGAAGTTCAGACATAGGACACAGGAGTGGGTCACTGGAAGGAAGGCGTTCATTGTACCTGGTTACCCTGGGAAGGCTATGGGCCATGGAGTCTTGTCCAAGGTGCAGAAATGAGACATAAAATCAGATGGGTCCAGGAGGAGGATAGAATTGGCATTTTGTTGTTTGATTGCTCAAGCTGACTTAGGAGGGATTAAACCCTGAGCTGCATAAGGATTGAGCCAGGTAGCCATATGGGAAGGCGTTTGCTTCAGCAGGCTTATCTGTCCTAGGTGCTTAATAAATGCATTCAGTGTGCAATCAGGTACCCACACTAAGCCTTTTCCTTGTGATGTTATCTCTCTGGGTATCTATCTACTTCTTTCCCCTGTTCCTCATCTCCTTTTGTTTCCAGGGACAACCTGTCTGGCTGAGCAGAACCAAGCCAAGACTATTCTCTTGTGCAGATGCTCTACAGGGTCCTGACTGCCTGCGCTGCCCTCAGTTGAAGGTGTGGATAATTAAGCTAATGAACACTTTTCCACTAGCTGCTGAGAGAAAGCCTCATTAATCTACACAGAAGTTGCCACAGGCAAATTGTGGCATCAAGGGTGGGAGGCCCAACCAAAATAACTTCAGAAATTCATTAATCAGACTAATCAAGCAGGCTGTTCTGCACAGAGAGTTCTTTTTCCTCCAGTGGATTAGACATGAAAGGGACTTCTTAAGCAATATTTGGGAACTCCTAGATTGTTTTACTGGCACTGAAGTGGCTGATGCTAATGGAATCCATCCAAAGCATGCGCATGAATGAGTATCTAAGGTGGATGACCAGGGTTTCTAAACACTGAGAAGGGGGAAAGTCACCATGAGATCACACACACAAACACACCCAAGTATTACAGAGACAGTTATCCCCAATAAATACTCATTTTTTTTTTTTTTGTCTTCGCACTTCACAGTTTGGCGGGCATGGTGCCCTGGGGTCTGTCTGACTATTTGTGAGTATGCCTCATCTACTCCCTCTCTTTTTCTGCCTTGGCAGCCGTAGAGGGTACTGTTCCAGATGACAGTATAAGAGCGTGATAAAGTTTTCTGTTTCACTCGCCCTGAACTGCATGTGCACGAAGAATCGAGTTGCAGAGGTCTAAGCTGCGGAGATTTCCTGACTGTCCTAGTTTCAGTTTTGCTGCCGTGAAAAAAAGTGGCTTGGAGGAGAAAGGGTTTATTTTTAGGTTATAATTCCAAGTTACAGCCCGTTATTTTGGGAATATTAAGGCAAGAGCTCCAGCAACTAGTTACATCCCATGAACAGTCTAGAGAGTGATCGTATTGTTCCCTGCTTTTGCTTGCTGTTAGTTTTCTCCTCTCTTCTGCTGTTCAGGGCTCTCTGCCTAGGGAGTGGTGCCACCCACACCGGGTTGGGTCTTCCTACATAAATCAATAATCAATGCAGTCTCCCACAGGCCAACCTGATGTAGATATTTTCTCATTAAGACTCTTCCCAGGTGATTGTGGGTTGTGTCAAGTTGACAGAAATAACCATCCTGAACAATAAACCTGATACTTAAGCCTAAGCACACTTATATTTGAGTATGGTGATTAGGCTAGGTGTCTCAAGACAGCCCCAAGCAGTGTGCCTGGATTTCAGCATGGTTTTCCATAGACAACTTGTGATTGCGTCTGGACAAGTTGGGGTCGTGGATGATGGGCTGGTGAAAATGTTACGTGAATTCTAAGACTGTACTCTAAAAGAGTTGAAAGAGTTGATTAGCATATCTGCTGAGGCTTAGCAGTGGATGTTGAGAAAATAGTCCTTGCCCTGTATCATTCTACACTTTAACAATGGCTTAGTAGATGACAGAGATGTACCTGTGGGTGCCCTGGCATAATGAGAAATTGTCTTGACTGACAGACTCAAACCACAGATGAACCCTGAGGGCCAGAAAAGAGGCTTAGAATGACAAGATGGGAGATAAGTATTCCATATGAATACGTGTTTAGTCGAACTATGTATGGCACCACAGAGAGGAGCGATGAGGTTCAAGAGCATTGTGAAAATTGGTAATAAGTACATCTGTGTTACTCAAGAATGGAGTAGAAAGATTAATTCACAATGGCAGAAATAAGATTGGAAGGTGACCTGGTGTTTGAACTCTATGATTTCAGGCACTGAGGAACCATAGACAGTATCTGAGAGAGGAAGTGACATGATTTGTACATTATTTTGGCTGATCTTTACTCTTATTTGCATTGCCAATACCCATTCTCTCTTTTTTTTCTTAGCTGATTAAAGGACAACTGGAAGGGACATAGCCATTTGTTAAGTATGAGGTATTAGTACATGAAATGGCTCATTTAATCATCTCAAGAATGATTTGAGGTAGGTTTACTGAGGCTCACATTATACATGAAGAAACCCAGGTTCAGGGTAAGTTATAGTTTACCCACTCACCCCTTCACCTTCTAGACAGTGTGTGTGTGTGTGTGTGTGTGTGTGTGTGAGTGAAAATGCCAACCATAGTCATTGAGCTACCTTGAAGGGAGCCTTGTGGAGGATGAATCTGAGAGAATGATGGAGAAGAGGGGCCATCGCTATAACTGGGTCTTACCCGAAGGCTATTCCAGTCTTTAAACTGGGAAACTCTAACTCTTGATATCTTTGTATTACTGGGGGCCATCGTAGTCTGCACAGTTTCCAAGAGAAAACATGGTAGCTTGGCTGGCTTAAGCCACAGACATTTATTTATTAGTTCTGAGAAGTTCAAGCAAGGCTAGGGTGCTGGCTGTTTTGGTTTGGAGTGAGGGTGCTCTTCTTGCTCTGTCCTCACATGGTCTTTCCAAGTATCTGTGTTTCTCTCTCTCTCTCTCTCTCTCTCTCTCTCTCTCTCTCTGTGTGTGTGTGTGTGTGTGTGTATGTGAAAGAGAGGGGGGAGAGAGAGAGGGAAGGAGAGGGAGAAGGGGGCTGCTATGTAGCTCAGACCTCAAACTCCAAGTGATCCTCCTGCTTTAGCCTTCCCCAATACTGGAGTTATAGGTATGAGCCACCACTTCTGAGTATCTCTCCTTAGTATTCCTAGTTCTGTTTCTTCCATCAATCCCTGTGCATCTTCTTACGTCTTTGGCATCATTTTATCTACTCTCATCAAGCTTCAGCTGTGCTAAATCCCTGTTGTTCCCTGAGACACAATGTCCTCACTTTCTCACCAACTATCCTTTTGTGTTCCTCTAGTTTGGGTGTCTCCTCTCCTAAGATGCCTTTCTGACCCACCCTGTTTGGTTAGGTGCTTCTCACAAGCACCTAAATTCCCACAAATTCTTCATGATTATCCTTGCCATCTCCTTCATTATATGACACTGTTGATTTTTTTATATGCTTTGGATTTCCTACTGATGTGCAATGTTTCCAAGAGAGGGCTCTAAATCTTAGTTTTTGTAACCCCCATAGTTAACACACAGAGGGTATTTGGCAATAGCCTAGGCTAGAGCCAGACCCCTCAGGCTCAAGTTCTAGGTATAATATCTAGTACTCTTTTGACCTAGGGTGGTGCCTCATCAACCTCTCTGGGCATCTATTTCCATATCTAATAAGATGTGAAAAGCAAAGCCAATGCATTCATGTTATGTAAAGATCTTAGGATTGTGACCAGCTCATAGTTGACACTCAACAATCATTAACTTTTATTACTAGATGAGTGACTGTAGCATGTCATCAGCAAGATGCCAGCATTTTACATGCAGGATATTCCTTTTTGACTAATCTGATAGGTAGGAATTTGTGCTGTCACTGGTAACAGAAAACAGAGGCCAGGAAGTTTGTATTGATGCTTGTCTTGTGGCTAGTGAAGGTCAGAGCTAAGCCACAAACCAGATCTGCCAGGCCCAGGGCTCCTTTTTGGCCAACTTGTCTTAAAACTCCTCTAATGAATTATTATTTGCAATGATCCAATCCCTTAAAGATCTATTTAGGGCAGTGGTTCTCAGCCTGTGAGTTGTGACCGCTTTGGAGATTAAAAAAACCTTTTCATAGGAGTCAAACAATCCTTTCACAAGGGTTGCAGATCAGATATTTTGTATATTTATAATTCACAGCAGTAGCAAAATTGCAGTTATGAGGTAGCAACAAAAATAATTTTATGGTTGGGGGTCACCACAACATGAGGAACTATATTAAAGGGTCAAAGCATTAGGAAGGCCGAGAACCACTGATTCAGGATCTGAGGAGTATTTAGGGTGAGGTAAAAAGGTAAATGACAGACCTCTTGGATTTAGTTAGAAAATATACAAATCCTTTAGCTAAGCTAAACCCAGGTTCTTCAGTGTTAGTAATGATACACGAATCTTCATGAAGCCTGGCTTTTTTTCAGCATTGATTTATAGTCTCAGAGACCAACTTCATTCTAGGTTTGATCTTAGAAGACAAGCGTTTGACCTATTAAGTTGGCCTGTAGGGCATTGTTTTCTGGGTAACCAAAGACCACAAATCTGAAGTGACTCTTGGATATTGTTGATCATCACTGTGCACACAAATGACACTTATTGACTCAGAGGTGCTACAAACACTCAGTGAATTAAAATTTATTGGAGATTCAGATGCTGGCAGAAGGTTCTGGTACCTTTCCTAAGACATAGACAGTTTATGAAACTACCTTGCAATAGAATAAAAACAGCAGCAACAATAAACCAATACCAGTAATAAAATAGTGGAGATCCATGTTTCTTCCACTAGAATTTAGAAACTCACATTTTCCCTTTTTTGTTATCTTTCCGTGTTTAAAAAGGCAGAGGAAATCATGCTCTTTGGAGTGCCGCTGAGGGCTGAGGGTCATAAGCCAGTTGAGGGTGGTGGTACATGTCAGCAATCCCAGCATTCGGGGAGGAGGGAGGTGGAGGATCAAGAGATGGAGGGGAACTTGGGGTACACAATGAGACACTACTTCAAAGAGAAAAAGTCAGGAGCCAAAGGATAACTACCCTGTCATATCTGGGTGTGTCTCTGTTTCCCTGGGCTCCGGAACTGGGGCCGGAGGCTGACTGAATGTAAACACAGGTTTAAACTGTGAGCTCACGGGTGGAGTGAGCAATTCTAGAACACAAACAAACCAGCTCATAACATTAAAACAGCCCTCCAAAAATCAGCAAGAAAACAAATCTTGAGTTTGTGGATAAAACAACAGGTAATTGTCCTGTTCAGAGAAATCTAGGTCTCTGGAGTCCCAAGTGTCAGAGCACCACATTGGTTTAGGTCTCTTGGAAGGGTCATTGGTTTCCCTTCTTGACCAAATGGTGGGCTTTGATGGATAAAAATAAATTTTTAAATGGAGGTCCCTTGGAAAATTCTCAAACACGTAGAGTCTGGGATCTTTACAAACACACATATGTTTTCTTCTTGTGGATCCTAGATGAGATGAACGATCATGGCCAGTGATTTCATCTCATGGCCTATTTCCCAAAGATTGATTGAAATAGATCTGCTCCAGGGCCAATGAGTAACAGGCTGGGAACTCTCGCTATATTCTGTAGACTGGCTTTCTCTGTTTGATATACCTGTTTCCATTATGAATAGGAAAATCCCTACTTTGTGAAACAAACAAACAAACAAAAAAAAAAAAACGTGATTAGATGTTCCACCTGTGCTCCAGGACAGATGGGATGCCAGCATTCCCCATCTCTCTAACTTCCACCAAGTGCTTTTAACTTCTACCAGGGAGTATACTAAGTAATTCCTGTATGTCCTCTGTCAGTTGTAGGTGAATCCTACCTTGATTGTCTGGATGAATTTGGAACCAAGGCATCTTCTAGGGTTAGAACCAGACACTGTCACAGAGATTCCTTTTTTTAGTGAGAGGACTGGAAGCAGTGGGAGAAATGTGAAGCTCTGACTTCGAGAGGGAGAAGAGCAGAGCTCAGATGAGGGGAGTGACTGATGTCTTTTTCTTAGTGTCCTAGTGTCTTCATCTCAATGAGATGATGCGTCTCAATTTTTGGGACCTTACAAAGTTTTTTTTTTTTTTTTTT
>CAJQZJ010030038.1:1171-12268 GCA_907164525.1 Lophiomys imhausi | reverse complement strand
GGAGATTATTAATGACTGTTTCTATTTCCTTGGGTGTTATTGGGCTGTTTAAGCTGTTAATCTGATTTTGATTTAGTTTTGGTAGGTGGAATTTATCGAGGAAATTGTTCATTTCGCTTAGGTTTTCAAATTTAGTGGAATATAGATTTTTAAAGTAATGCCCGAATATTTTCTGGATCTCCTCAATGTCTGTTGTTATTTCTCCCTTTTCATTTCTGATTTTGTTGATTTGTGTTCTTTCCCTTTGCCTTTTAGTTAATTTGGCTAAGGGTGTGTCTATTTTGTTGATTTTCTCAAAGAACCAACTCTTGGTTTCATTGATTCTTTGTATAGTTCTTTTTGATTCTAAGTTGTTGATTTCAGCCCTAAGTTTGATGATTTCCTGCCTTCTGCTCTTCTTGGGCGTGTTTGTTTCTTTTTTTTCCAATTCACCCAGCTTAGCTGTTAGTTCACTCACTAATATGAGCTGTCACAATTTTCTTTTTGAAAGCACTTATTGCTATGAACTTTCCTCGTAGCACAGCTTTCAATGTATCCCATAGGTTTGGGTATGTTGTGTCTTCATTGTCGTTGGATTTTAAGAAGTCTTTGATTTCCTTCTTTATTTCTTCCCTGACCCAGTGGTCATCCAGTAAGGAGCTGTTCAATTTCCATGTGTGTGTAGGCTTTCTGTTGATTCTTTTGCTGTTGAAGACCAGCTTTATTCCGTGGTGGTCTGATAAGATACAAGGTGTTATTTCAATTTTCTTGTATCTATTGAGACTATCCTTGTGACCAACTGTGTGGTCGATTTTGGAGAAGGTTCCGTGGGGTGCTGAGAAAAAGGTGTATTCCTTTGTGTTTGGGTGAAACGTTCTGTAGATATCTGTTAGGTCCATTTGTTTCATGATCTCTGTTAGACTCAATATTTCTCTGTTTGTCTTCTGTCTTGATGACACTACTAATGTGTTGTGATTGATGTGCGCTTTAAGTTTTAGAAGTGTTTCTTTTACGAAAGTAGGTGCCTTTGTATTTGGGCATAGATGTTCAGTATTGAGATTTCCTCTTGATGAATATTCCCTTTAATGAGTATATAGTGCCCTTCTTTGCCTTTCTTCATTAACTTCAGTTGGAAGTCTGTTTTGTTTGATATTAGGATGGCTAATCCAGCTTGCTTCCTGGGTCCATTTGCTTGGAAAACCTTTTCCCAGCCCTTTACTCTGAGGCAGTGTCTATCTTTCGTAGTTAGATGTGTCTCTTGTATACAGCATAAGGAAGGGTCTTGCTTGCGGATCCACTCTGTAAACCTATGTATTTTTATTGGGGAGTTGAGTCCATTGATGTTGATGGATATTAGTGACCTGGGGTTGTTATTTCCCATTAGTTTGGTATAGGTGGTGGTCCTGTGCCTCTTTTGGTTTAGTTGCTGAGGGGTTTTCTATTCCCTTTGTTTTCCTGGGTGGAGTTTTCTTCTCTGGGTTGGGATTTTCCTTCTAGGATTTTCTGTAGGGCTGGGTTTGTGGGGAGATATTGTTTAAACTTGATTTTGTCATGGAATATCTTGTTTTCTCCATCTATGTTGATAGAGAGTTTTGCTGGGTAAAGTAGTCTGGCTGGGCACCTATGATCTCTCAGGACTTGTAGTATATCTAACCAGGCCCTTCTAGCTTTTAAAGTTTCTGAGGAGAAGTCAGGTGTAATTCTGATGGGTCTGCCATTGTATGTGACTTGACCTTTTTCTCTTACAGCTTTTAATATTCTTTCTTTGTTCTGTACATTTGGGGTTTCAATTATTATGTGGCGAGAGGAGTTTCTTTTCTGATCTAATCTGTTTGGTGTTCTGTAAGCCTCTTGGATTTTTATTGGCATCTCTTTTTTCAGGTTTGGAAAGTTTTCCTCTATAATTTTGTTGAAGATATTTCCTGGACCTTGGAGTCGGGAGTCCTCTCTTTCCTCTATACCTATAATTCTTAGGTTCCGTCTTTTCATTGAGTCCTCGATTTCTTGGATGTTGTGGGTGAGAGATTTTTTAGCCTTCTCATTTTCTTTGGATGTTGTACTGATTTCTTCCACTGAATCTTCCATGCCTGAGATCCTGTCTTCCATCTCTTGCATCCTATTGTGGATACTCACATCCGTAGTTCCTGTTCTCTTCCCTTGGTTCTCCACTTCCTCTTTTAACTCTGACTGTGTTTTCTTTATTGTTTCTATTTCTATTTTCATGTCTTGTATGGTTTTGTTCGTTTTGTACATTTCCTTCTCCAGCTTACTTGTTTTTGTATGAAAATCTTTCATTGCTTTTTCCTTTTCCTGTTCAAGCTCTGTCACCTTGGCTTGGAGCGCTTTAATGGTGTTGTTCCTTGTTTTTACTTGTAGAATTGTGGCTTCTTTGAATTCCTTCATATATTTATGTTCTTCTTGCAGGGACTCTATCACTTTCCATAATGCAGAATTGTCAACGTTTTCATGTGTTTCTGTTAGTGTGTGGTCATCCGAATTGGATGAGCTAGGATAATTCTGCCTTGTTGGAGTCATATTTCCTTGATTTTTATTTTATTTTTTTGACCTTTGGCCATTGGATGTGTTTAGCTGTCTGTTTTCTGTGCTTGGAACCACAGTGGATGATTTGGTGCAGGAGACGAGTTACTTGGCTATCTGTCGTTGCTTACAGGGGGATTTCAGGGTCACTGTGGTTTTAATCGCCTGAGGCACTGTGAGCTGATGCAGCCTATTCCCAGGTTGTGAGTAATGGACCAGGATTGTTTCACTGCTCCCAATTCAGACTTCTCTATGTTGCACTCTGAGTTATCAGCCTGTAATGGTTCTGATGGTATGGACCTGTTTGCCCATGCACAGATTCTGTGGGCTTTGTTTGTCGTCACGGAGGCTGACAGGGTCTGGCTCCACACCTAATATGTCTGGATTTTCCAGAATACAGCTATGGTCCCGATTTCTGGTTTCTCACTAGGCTTCTCGCCACAGGGCTGGCCTCTGTGCCTGATTCCCTTCCTGTCTGCAACGTCGCGGGTCTCCCTCCCTAGCTGCTAGGCCATGGTTACCCCAAGCCCCGGATCCTCCGGCCGCCTGAGTGGTCCTCTCGCCCCAGCAGCTCAGCCATGGGTGCACGGATCCCTGGCCCCGCCCACGCCTGTCTCTCTCCCCAGTTGACCTGCCGTGGGTTTGCGGGGATTTGGCCCTGCCAGTGGGCTCCCTCTCCAGCTGCGCTGCCATGAGTGTGCGGGATTCGGCCCCTCTCACCCGCCTTTGTGTTCCCAGCTTCCCGCGCTCTCTTGGAACCTCCCTCCCTCCACTTCACCAGCGGCTGCGGACCACCCACTGAGCCCCCTGTTTGTTCCTTGCTAAGCCTTCCACTATCTCGCAAAGTTTTTTAAGTGGGTATAAGTTCTACCTGAGGTGTGGGGAGCCCAATAGGCCAGCGATCTATGGCCAAGTGGCCTCTGATTCTGCCTGCTGTAAGTTGGGATCGATCTTACCAGGCGCCTCTCCAAATGGGAGTTCCCGAATCCCGGGTTTAGTGGCTTCCATGTCTGAGAGAGATGGGGGAGAGCCTTGCCCTGGGACTTTTAACAGTCCCTTGGGAGCTGTGAGTGTTGCGGGGGGGGGGGGTCTAGCCCCTCCGGTTTTTGTACAGTGCCCAATAACTCTGTGTTTTTTATGGCTCTTTTTTCCCCGCGTTCAAAATGTGTCAGTGTAGGTCGCCGCCATCTTGGCCCTCCCCTCACTCATCTTCTGATAGGACAGTGCCTGCATGGCACGCCTGAGCTCTGTGCGTGGCCAGGCTCTCTCTACTCTTGGTCAAGTCTCCAAACCTAGTAAAGATTTTTCACTGAAGCTTTGGCTTTGCCCATTCCCTCATGCTGTGGCTCAGAGGTGTAAATCTAATAAAGAAAGTGAAACCCAAAGGTGTTGAATTTTAGGATCTGTTAGGCAATCTACCCGTCCCCACTTCAAACAGAAGAGAACCAGAGGAGGGAAGAAAGACCCCCCACCACCACCACCACACTTGGTCCACGGGAATCTTAGCAGAGGCAGGCAGGGGCTTCGTATCAAGCTGCATGAAGTAACAAGGACTTCTCTGATGAGCACATGTGAACTAGGAGGACAATGCATAATAGCCAAGGAAAGACTTACAGAGGACTACCATTCCCAGAGGTCTTGTCTGGGGACAGGATATAGCTTATCTGCTCTTCAGCAGTGAGGCAGAAGTGCATCATTTTATAGCTGTGCTAATACAAACCAGGGATGCTAAACCGCTGATGTGTGAATGACCCCTCACTGCCAGAGTCATAGCCAGAACTCACTTCAGTATCCTATCAAGCTAAAAAGATGAAATGGAAAATCCATGGCTAATTAGACTGTTGTACTGAACGGCTTTAACTTTATTTTATGAGTAACGTAAAGCACATAAAGAAAAGACACAGTAGTACCAGTGACCTTTAGTGATGACTCCTGGTATCCCCATACTTCTTGAACCAGTTGCCTGAAAACTGTGATGCTCAAGATCCAATAATCCCACTTCAGCACTTCTGAGCTGGAAGGATTTGTTTCTGAAATGGTCCTTCATCCACGTAATGACTTTAGGCTCATCTTTTAAAAGGTACCTGGGAAATAAAAAATAAAATCAATTAACAGTTGGACTTCAGAGATGCTAATGGAGTTGGCTAACCCCTTTCTTCTGGACAGTCTACTGAAGAATCTAGTCATCCCAAGATGTCTGGATCCTAGTGGTGAAGGGCCAGCAAGCATGGTCCAGAGGCCAAATTCAGCCCATTGCCTATTTTTGTAAACTAAACATGTTTTTTGTTTTACCATTTTGAATATAAAAATTACAACTACTACCACATGAAAGTTACATTAAATCTAAATTTCATATCTCACAAATGGAGCTTCTTTGGAGCGCAGCCCCATGACTGTTTGAGTTCTGCTTGTAACTGCTCTCACATTCTTTTTGTTTGCTTGTTTGTTTGGTTTGGTTTTTTGTTTTTGTTTTGTTTTTCAAAATTGAAATTTTATTCTTTTTTTATTATTATTACTTTGGGTTACATCTCCATCACAGTGCCCTCTTTTCACCCCTCCCAGTCCCGCCCTCCCACCCTCTACACCCTCATTCCATTCCTCCGAAATAGCATGTCCCTACATATCAGTCCCCCACCCCAGTTCAGCAGTCATATGAGGGCCAAGAGCCTCCTCATACACTGGGGACCTACAAGGCAGCACCACTAGCATGAAGTGTCTCATTGACAGGTAACAAAGTCTATGTTCCTGTTCCCTTTGGTGCATTGGTTGTAGTATAGTTATCCTATACTATATAGCTAAAATCTGATTATAAGTGAATAGATGCCATGTGAATCCTTCTGAGTCTGGGTTAGCTTACTCAGGATGAGCTTCTCTAGTGACATCCATTTGGCTGCAAATTGTATGATTTCGTTGTTTCTGATGGCTGAGTAGTATTCCATTGTGTAGATGTACCACAGGTTTTTTTTTAATCCATTCTTCAGTTGAGGGACATCTGGGTTGTTTCCAGTTTCTAGCTATTACAAATAAGGCTGCTAAGAATATAGATGAGATGTGGTTGTGGTTTGGTGTAGAACAAAAACACTCTCAACAATGGACAGGTCATTGAGACAGAAACCAAAGAGAGACATGATGAGCCTAACAGAAGTCATGAACCAAATGAACCTAACAGATATCTACAGAACGTTTCACTCAAATAAAAAAGGATATACCTTCTTTTCAGCACCGCATGGAACCTCCTCCAAAATTGGCCATATAGTTGGACACAAAGCAAGCCTCAACAGATACAAGAAAATTGAAATAACCCCTTGCATCTTATAAGACCACCATGGAATAAAGCTGGATTTCAACAACAACAGAAATAATGGAAGGCCTATACATTCATGGAAACTGAACAACTCTGTACTGAATGACCACTGGGTCAGGGAAGAAATAAAGAAGAAAATCAAAGACTTCTTAAAGTCCAATGAAAATGAAGGTACAACATACCCAAACCTATGGGACACAATGAAAGCTGTGCTGCAAGGAAAGTTCATAGCACTAAGTGCCTTCAGAAAGACAATTGTGACAGCTCATATTAGCAAATTAACAGCAGAACTGGAAGAACTGGAAAAAAAAAAAAGAAGAAGCAAACACTCCCAAGAGGAGCAGAAAACTTAGGGCTGAAATTAACAACTTAGAAACAAAAAAGAAAAATACAAAGAATTAATGAAACCAAGAGTTGGTTCTTTGAGAAATCAACAAAATAGACAAGCCCTTAGCCAAATTAACTAAAAGGCAGAGGGAAAACATCCAAATCAACAAAATCAGAAATGAAAAGGGAGAAATAACAACAGGCATTGAGGAAATCCAGAGAATCTTTAGGTCCTACTTTAAAAATCTGTAATGTATGGTGAGAAAATGGGAACTGTCCAGGCGGCCACTGGTATGTCATTTTTTAGTTTTGGAAGCTGCAGGCCCTGCACTTCCTATATAATCAGATATATTTATCCCTCTCAGGTCTCTGAGGTGGTTGAAGAATAGATACCTAGAGTCTCATAGTTAAATTTTGAGTTGTTTAGGAATCAAGAGGGTGTTCTGGAACTAAGAAGATATTTTTAAAATTATGAGGCAAGTTAGTATGAAAGCTGAGTTAGATATAGAACTTTAAACTCATGGAGATGGTTAGACAGTAGAATGTTAAAGTCAGGTGCCAAATACATATGGACTGGACATTGGGAATGTATGCTAAGCCATATAACTCTTATAATTGTTGCCTATTTATTTCTGTTGTTTTGTATTGTATTTATAGTTATAAGAAAAAGAACCATTTTTTGGACTGAAAGGGAGAGCTGTTGGGGGGAAAAAGAAATACCTTAAACTAAAAAAAAAAAAAAAGAAAGGAAGAGGATGGGGGGGTTGAGGGGGAGGAGGATGGAAGGGTGGGACTGGAGGGGGAAGTAGGGAGGGGATTGTGATTGAGATGTAACTTGAAGAAATAAAAAATAAATTATTCAAAAAAAAAATCTGTACTCCACCAGATTTGAAAACCTAAGCGAAATGGACAATTTTCTTGATAGATTCCAGTTACCAAAGTTAAATCAAGATCAGGTTAACAGATTAAATAGTCCTATAACCCCTAAGGAAATAGAAACAGTCATTAAAAATCTCACCACCAAAAAAAACAAAACAAAACAAAAACAACAACAACAAAAAAAAAAAAACCAGGACCAGATGGTTTCAGCACAGAATTCTACTAGACCTTCAAAGAAGAGCTAATACCAATACTCTTCAAACTCTTCCACAAAATGGAATCAAAAGGAACACTGCCAAACTCATTCTATGAGGCCACAGTCACCCTGATTCCTAAATCACACAAAGACCCAACAAAGAAAGAGAACTTCAGACCAATCTCCCTCATGAACATTGATGCAAAAATACTTAATAAAATACTGGCAAACTGAATCCAAGAATACATCAAAAGTATCATACACCATGATCAAGTAGACTTCATCCCAGGAATGCAGAGATGGTTCAACATATAAAAGTCCATCAACGTAATTAACCATATAAACAAGCTGAAAGGAAAAAAAAAAACACATGATCATCGCTAAATGCTGAAAGACAAAATCCAACACCCCTTCATGCTAAAAGTCCTGGAGAAAGCTGGCATACAAGGACCATACATAGAAATAATAAAGGCAATATGCAGCAAGCCAGTAACCAGCATCAAACTAAATGGAGAGAAACTTAAAGCATTTCCTCTAAACTCAGGGACAAGGCAAGAATGCCCACTTTAACCATATCTCTGCTCTCACATTCTTATTGAGTAGCTGCAGTCGAGGTTGTATGGCTTGTAAGCCCAAAGTGTTTGAAAACTGGTCAAATGCAGACAACAAATGACCAGGGTGTTGTTATAAATGGCTTCGCTAAGTGCACAAACAAAAGGCAATTGGATACCACTTGTTTCTATTATAAAGTGCGATCTACCGTGTAAAGCTGGTTCTGGTAGACAATAGCAGTTATGTTAGGACAGCTTTGTTGTAGAGGTCTCAGTAGTCTTCCAAAGGTAGAGTGCAGTGCTCAAATATATCAGGTCCACACCTGGCATTTTCTCATTTTGGGTTATAATGTACATTGTTAACTGGATGCAGATCTGCCCTGGGATGGGATAGTCCGACCACTACACGATTCTCAGCTCAGCTCTACAGGTGTACAGCAGTGTGAACCTTAGTGGGTCCCTGAAGTTACATCTGCCACACACCTGAGGAAGGTTGACTACCTCCTGGTTAAGATTTGTCTTCTACAATGTTTTCTTTTCCAAGGTTATTTTCAAGGCCTGTGACACACTCTAGGTCAGGTCACATTTTTGAGGACCCTATCTCTGTTTAGTCTTTGAAAGACAGATTTGTGTCTCTACCACTATATATAGTCCATGTTTGGTGGACAACCCCCTCTTGAGACCCATGTTTCCTCCAGACTTCATTCACCATCAGATGCATGTGCTAACCATTGATTTAAAGTTATTTTCTTCTCTCTCTCTCTCTCTCTCTCTCTCTCTCTCTCTCCATTCTTCACTTTCTCTTTACCCAACTGTGAGCACAGAGTTTGTAAATTCTGATCACAATATCCATTTCCCATGACAAATCATATGACCTCACCATGTCAATCACCCTCCTAAACTGAAGGTGTTAGTGACTATCCTGAGCATATTTGACCTCAGAAGCACGTCAGGTGTTTAGCGCATCTACAGTCAACATTAGCCAAATGAGTGAGGGACCACAATAGACAGAGCTGTATATGTGGGCATAGTCACCCCTTTGTTAATTATATGTAATACTCTGTAATATAATGGCAACAGCAGCATAAATAGAAAGCATGCAGTAGCCACTTGAGTAAGCCTGGTATTTACTTATGTATCTCTACAATGGCCACTGCACCATAGAAAGCACAGGCAACATTCCAGATTCAAACTATAACATGATGATAAACAAGAAATACCATCATGCTGTCGCTTCCCGGGATCAGATGGCTTTCCAAATGTGCTCACTAACATAAACTCTTACATATCTGCTGTGGTTCCCTAAATAAACCTCATCTTCTCTCCCATCTTGGCCTTTTCTCTTGCTGCTTTTCTGATCAAAGCACTCTTTGTGACCTTCCTTAGTCCAAATAACATGAACACAGTCTGCAGAGTGTGTCATGGATGCAGCCTGCCCTTTCTGTGATGAAATGGAGGTCCTCGCTGTAATCTTACCTAATTCACATAGGTGGTAACTAGTCGGGTGTATATGTCTGTCTTCTCCTTTCACCCTCCTCGGCATGCCTCAAGGATAGTACATATCTTCATCTTGGTAAACTGGAAAATATGTCCATGAAGTGTGGAAACCCGATGCATGATTGATGAGTGTGTGCAGGAATGGGAAATTGGTTGGACTGCTGAAGGAAGGGAGCTCAGAGATAGACCTTCAGCTTGGATATAGTCGAAGCCAGTTCTGAGATGTATTCGGAACACCAGTGTCCCTTAAACAGAAGGGATAGGATCACAAATGGCACACTCACAGGTTACTCAGCCATAGGATTGAATGTATGGCTGAACTAAAGAGCATTCTAATAACCCATGGTATATAATGAAAGGTAGAAAGGTGGTACTTCTAGTAGTGGGGTTTCCTCATTGAATGATATGAGAGACAGGGCAGTAAAATGGCCAGGGTGTGGGGAAGTCAGTATTTCTCTTCTTCCCATTTTAATGACAAAGAAGCAGAGGTACAGCTAGAGTGGGTAGCATCTCACAGTGACACTGCAGCAAAACTCAATTGGCCAGTGGACGTCACCACACCTCCTGTCCTACCTATTCTGCACATTGCTCATGGAGCAGGTAAACACTTGTCCCAGGTTTTTGTAGTCTGGCTTTCTTTTTTCAGGGCCAGCAGAAGGTTCTATTTCCTAGCTGAGAACACTCAAGGAGACGTTGATGGCACCCACAAAGTCAATTCCAACACAGGCACCCAAACATCATCATCTAACCCCACAGCAAAGTTCCCAATCTGGGAAATTAAATAATTAAAACCAACCAAGAGTGAAAAGAACTCGTGAATGTGGTTGTTTCCCACCAGTTAGAAGGGTAATGTCTCATATGAAGTTTGCCTTGGGGGAACAGCCATCTCCACCTCTGTGCTAGATTGAAAAGATAATCCTTCAAGATTTTAGTCAGAGTCACATTCTCTTTTGTCATAAAATTGGGTCACTTGCATCTGCCTTTCCATGGTTCCTCAGAGTACCTAGTTTGATGGCTTTCAATCCTCTGGCAGAGTCCTAGAATTCAGCCCACAGAAGCTGTATCATTGGAAGCCATGCTGTTTAACGAGGTAATATGTTCATGCCTTTCCAAGCATTCCCAATCCCCCCTTCCCCTGTTTTTGACAAAATTTAAACTTCTCTGCACACTAAGGGTAAACAAATGCCAAACAATCAATTCTCACACAACTCTGTACATTGCCAGTGTGGGTCCCACATGTTGAACTCAGTTTGCAAGTAAATGAAGGGAGTGTTCAGGATCTGAATCTTTGTGGACTAAGGTGCTTCTCACTGGAAGAATGTGGCTGTCTGTGAATCTCATGAAAAGGAACATACATGGTCCCCCCCCCCATTATATCAGGTGAGATCAAAAAAACACTTAAGCATATAGATGCTTAGCAATGGAGATAACTGTTATTGGTTTCCATATACTGTGTGGTTTCTATTCATGTATATTTGAGTGTGTGTGTGTAAAAGAAAAAAGAGAGAAGAGGAGAGGGAATAGGAGTGGGAGAGAAAGAAATTGACTGGGGTGCTGTGAGTGTGAGAATTTCTGCCTCCTCTTTAGCTTCTCATGCTCATGCTTGTGGGGCAGGTCCTCATGTCTCCAGATGATGTGTTTTTAGTGAGGGTACTGGTTGTCAACTACATTGTAAGCAATAACAATAGCCCTGGGTCTGCCCGCATTGTATTGCTTAGCAACATTTGGCAACTAGTGAGTGGTGTTACTTCCTTTTGATGTTTCACAGTAGCATGTTCAGTGTGTGTGTGTGTGTGTGTGTGTGTGTGTGTGTGTGTGTGTGTGTG
>CAJQZJ010030028.1:0-13557 GCA_907164525.1 Lophiomys imhausi | reverse complement strand
CTGACATGTAATTTCAGTGTCAAAAAAGGTACAGATCTATAGAGACCAGTTAAAAACTCTTAATGATTTTCAAAAATTAATGGGAGATATAAATTGGCTAAGGCTTACCCTTGGTTTAAGTACTTATGAGTTATGTAATTTGTTTCAAATATTACAAGGTGATTCATATCTAAACATTCCAAGATGTTTAACTGCTGAGGCATAAAAGGAATTAATGTTAGAACAACAAAGATTGCAAAATATATACATAGATTAAATTGATCTTCAACTTGATTGTATTTTGTTCATTTTACAAGCAACACATTATCATACAGGACTCATTATAGAACGGGAAGATAGCATTACAGAACGGATTTTCTTACCACATAAACAAAGTAAAAAATTAAAGTTATACATAGAAAAGATATCTTAATTAATTGTAAAAGTAGATTAAGGCTACATCAATTATCAGGATTGGACCAGGCCAAAATAACTCTCTTATCAAAGTCCAGCTTCGAAGTACAAATAGCTCAGAACATTCAAATTGATGAGCACATTGACACTGGACAACAAATGTTACTATCAAAAGAATAACCATTTTTTAAATTTTATTTTGTGACCCTAAATGGTTTTCTTTATATCGGTGTCCTAGTTTAGCAGGAAGCAGTTTTAAGAGAGCGATGCTTGGCTAGAAGGCTGAAGATGATGCTCCAATATTATAGAAACTGGGGACTGTCTAAGCAGTCAGTTGTCTGTCATTTCACAGTTTTGGAAGTTGCTTCATCTCCACTTCCTATATTTTCAGATACATTTATCCTTCTCAGGATTCTGACGTGATTGAAGACTACATAGTTATAGCCTCACAATTAGTTTTAAGCCAACTAGGAATTAAAAAGATGTTTTAAGATAATGTAGTTAATATTGTTAGGAAGTATGGAAGTTGAATTAGGTATAGACCTTTAAACTCATCAAGAGACAAATGTAATAGAATAGAGTAGAATAGAATAGAATAGAATGTAATTTCCTAATTGACTAGTCAAATACATATGGACTGGATATTAAGAATGTATTTCACACCTTTTAGTTTTCATAATTGTATTTATTGGATTGTTATTGTTACTGATTGTGTTTATTGTTGTATTTATTGTTATTAATAAAGGAAGCTTTTTCCTAGATGTAAAGGGGGCAATGTTGAGGGAAGGTCTAATATCATCGCTTCTGATAGGTTGAATTCAATGCTGAGATCTTGTTACAGCCCCTTCTGAGGCATTCTCTGGATTGGTTAAAAAAAATTGCTTATGGCAATTTAGCTGGGAAGAAAGAGTATAGGAAGGCGGGACTTCCTGAGATTAGATAGGAACCGTGAGCACACACAGAGAACCTCTCACTTTCTGCCAGGAAACAGAAGGAGACAGACTTCTTGAGAATGCTGGAAGGTAATCTGAGGCACATGGTGGTTTGGGATAAGGGGATCCGGATTAATTTAGAGGAGCTAACTGAGAGTCTGCCCAGCTAAGAGCTAAGTGTGAAAACATTAAAATGTCTTGGTGTATTTATTTATTGGGGTGTGGTGGCTCATAGGCCCTCAGCCCAAGCAGTCCCGGCCATTGGACTTCCAGAGTGCCAGTCTCCCCTCAAGGCCAGGGAAGCTCCCGCCAAGCAACTGGTAATTCTTCTGGCCTAATATAACAACTTAAATAACAGAGTTTAGGTCACTGGTGGTGTAGGCCACACTTTGTCCCCAGTCTCTCTCCAGGATAAGTTAGGCGACTGGTTAAAGCACGATGACCAGGCTGCCTGATCCTCTGCCAAGCTGCTGGCTACTCAGCCAGCCTAATCTTACAGTTTATATTTATCTATAACTACAATAAGTAATTAATTTGCAGTTACAACTTAACTAAACTTTTGAATCAGTGGTGTTTTTCTTCTGCTAATTTTGACATTAAGATAAGTTCATATCAGTTGGGCAAGATGGCAGCGAACTGCACGGACGCATTTTGAATGTGGGAGAAAAGAGCCATAGAAAACACAGAGTTGTGGGACATTGTGCAAAAACCGGAGGGTCTGGCCCCTCCGGGAACACGCACAGCTCCCAAGGGACTGTTAAAAGTCCCAGGGCAAGGCTCTCCCCCATCTCTCGCAGACACAGAAGCCACTAAATCCGGGATTCGGGAACTCCCATTTGGAGAGGCGCCTGGTAAGATCGATCCCAACATGCAGCAGGCAGAATCAAAGGCCACATGGCGATCGCCCACTAGCCAACTGGGCTTCCCATACCTCAGGAAGACCTTATAACTATTTAGGAAATTTTGCAGAATAGTTGAAGTCTTGTGGTTTTTTTGTTTGTTTGTTTGTTTGTTTGTTTTTTCAAGACGTAGAAAAAGGGCGCTCAGCGGGAGATCCGCAGCCCCTCGAGCCTGAGCGGAAGGTGGGCGGGCAGAGCAGTTGGGGAGAGAAGCAGACGCTGGCGGGAGGGGCCGAAGCTCTGCCCACCCACGGCAAAGCAGCTAGGGCAGGAGGCTGGCTCTGACGGCGGGAGGGGCCGAAGCTCCGCCCACCCACGGCAAAGCAGCTAGGGCGAGAGGCCTGTTCAGAAGGTGGTAGGGACCGAAGCTCCGCCCACCCACGGCAAAGCAGCTAGGGCGGGAGGCCGGCTCTGACGGCGGGAGGGGCCGAAGCTCCGCCCACCCAAGGCAGAGCAGATAGGGACAGAAGCGGCCAGGCCTGTGGCAGAGAAGCCTAGTGGGTAACCAGAAGCCAGGGGACCATAGCTGTATTCAGGTAAACCCAGACACATTAGGTGTGGAGCCGGGCCCTATCAGCCTCCGTGATGACAAACAAAGCCCACAAAATCTGTGCCTGGGCAAACAGATCCATACCATTAGAACCATTGAAGGCTGATCACTCAGTGTGCAAAATAGAGAAGTCTGAACTGGGAGCAGTGTAACAATCCCGGACCATTACTCACTACCTGGGAATAGGCTGCACCAGCTCACAACGATTCAGGCTATTAAAACCACAGTCACCCTGAGATCACCCTGTAAGCAAGGACAGATAGCCAAGCAATTTGACTCCTTCACCAAAGCATCCCCTGTGGATCAAAACACAGAAAACGACAAGAACAGACAGCTAAACACACACACATGGCCAAAGGTTCAAGAAAAAATAGAAATCAAGGAAATATGACTCCAAAAAGCAGAATTATCCTAGCTCATCCAATTCGGATGACCTCACACCAACAGTAACACATGAAAACGATGACAATTCTGCATTATGGAAAGTGATAGAGTCCCTTCAAGAAGAACTTAAATCTGTGAAGGTATTCAAAGCAGCCACAATTTTACAAGCCAAAACAATGAACAATAACATTAAAGAGCTCCAAGTCAAGGTGACAGAGCTTGAACAGGAAAAAGACAAAGCAATGAAAGATTTTCAGACAAAAACAAGTAAGCTGGAGAAGGAAATGTACAAAACGAACAATACCATACAAGACATGAAAATAGAAAGAGAAACAATAAAGAAAACACAGTCAGAGTTAAAAGAGGAAATGGAGAACCAAGGGAAGAGAACAGGAACTACGGATGCGAGTTTCAAAAATAGGATGCAAGAGATGGAAGACAGGATCTCAGGCATGGAAGATTCGATGGAAGAAATCAGTACAACCTCCAAAGAAAATGAGAAGGCTAAAAAATCTCTCACCCACAACATCCAAGAAATCAAAGACTCAATGAAAAGACGGAACCTAAGAATCATAGGCATAGAGGAAAGAGAAGACTCCCGAATCCAAGGTCCAGGAAATATCTTCAACAAAGTCATAGAAGAAAATTTCCTAACCCTGAAAAAAGAGATGCCAATAAAAATCCTAGAGGCTTACAGAACACCGAACAGATTAGATCAGAAAAGAAACTCCTCTCACCACATAATAATTGAAACACCAAATGTACAGAAAAAGAAAGGATATTAAAAGCTGTAAGAGAAAAAGGCCAAGTCACATACAATGGCAGACCCATCAGAATTACACCTGACTTCTCCTCAGAAACTTTAAAAGCTAGAAGGGCCTGGACCAATATCCTACAAGTCCTGAGAGATCATAGGTGCCCAGCCAGAATACTATACCCAGCAAAACTCTCTATCAACATAGATGGAGAATACAAGATATTCCATGACAAAATCAAATTTAAACAATATCTCCCCACAAACCCAGCCCTAGAGAAAATCCTAGAAGGAAAATTCCATCCCAGAGAAGAAAACTTCACCCAAGAAAACAAAGGGAATAGAAAACCCCTCAACAACTAAACCAAAAGAGACACAGGACCATCACCTATACCAAACTAATGGGAAACAACAACCCCAGGTCACTAATATCCATCAACATCAATAGTCTCAACTCCCCAATAAAAAGACACAGATTTACAGAGTGGATCCACAAGCAAGACCCATCCCTTTGCTGCATACAAGAAACACATCTCACTACCAGAGGTAGTCACTACCTCAGAGTAAAGGGCTGGGAAAAGGTTTTCCAAGCAAATGGACCCAGAAAGCAAGCTGGAGTAGCCATCCTAATATCAAACAAAAGAGACTTCCTACTGAAGTTAATGAAAAAAGACAAAGAAGGGCATTATATACTCATTAAAGGGAATATTCATCAGGAGGAAATCTCAATGCTGAACATCTATGCCCCAAATACAAAGGCACCTACTTTTGTAAAAGAAACACTTCTAAAACTTAAATCGCACGTCGATCACAACACATTAGTAGTGGGAGACTTCAACACCCCACTTACAACAATGGACAGATCATCAAGACTGAGGCCAAACAGAGAAATATTGAGTCTAACAGAGATCATGAAACAAATGGACCTAACAGACATCTACAGAACGTTTCACCCAAACACAAAGGAATACACCTTTTTCTCAGCACCACATGGAACCTTCTCCAAAATCGACCATATAGTTGGACACAAAGACAGCCTCAACAGATACAAGAAAATTGAAATAACCCCTTGTATCTTATCAGACAACCACGGAATAAAGATGGTCTTCAACAGTAAAAGAATCAACAGAAAGCCTACACACACATGGAAATTGAACAGCTCCTTACTGGATGACCACTGGATCAGGGAAGAAATAAAGAAGGAAATAAAGACTTCTTAAAATCCAACGACAATGAAGATACAACATACCCAAACCTATGAGATACAATAAAAGCTGTGCTACGAGGAAAGTTCATAGAACTAAGTGCATTCAAAAAGAAAATTGTGACAGCTCATATTAGTGAATTAACAGCTAAGCTGGGTGAATTTGAAAAAAATGAAGCAAACACACCCAAGAGGAGCAGAAGGCAGGAAATCATCAAACTTAGGGCTGAAATCAACAACTTAGAATCAAAAAGAACTATACAAAGAATCAATGTAACCAAGAGTTGGTTCTTCGAGAAAATCAACAAAATAGACAGACCCCTAGCCAAATTAACTAAAAGGCAAAGAGAAAGAACCCAAATCAACAAAATCAGAATTGAAAAGGGAGAAATAACAACAGACATTGAGGAGATCCAGAAAATATTCGGGTCCTACTTTAAAAATCTATACTCCACCAAATTTGAAGACCTAAGTGAAATGGACAATTTCCTCAATAAATTCTACCTACCAAAACTAAATCAAAATTAGATTAACAGCTTAAACAGCCCAATAACCCCTAAGGAAATAGAAACAGTCATTAATAATCTCCCAACCAAAAAAAAAAAGCCCAGGGCCAGATGGCTTTAGCACAGAATTCTACTGGACCTTCAAAGAGGAGATAACACCATTACTCTTCATACTCTTCCACCACATAGAAGCTGAAAGAACACTGCCAAACTCATTCTATGAGGCCACTGTCATTCTGATTCCTGAACCACATAAAGACCCAACAAAGAAAGAGAACTTCAGACCAATCTCCCTCATGAACATAGATGCAAAGATACTTAATAAAATACTAGCAAACCGAATTCAAGAATACATCAAAAATATCATACATCATGATCATGTAGGCTTCATCCCAGGAATGCAGGGATGGTCCAATATACGAAAGTCTATCAATGAAATTCACCATATAAACAAGATGAAAGAAAAAAAAACACATGATAATCTCGCTAGATGCAGAAAAAGCATTTGACAAAATCCAACACCCCTTCATGCCAAAAGTCCTGGAGAGAACGGGCATACAAGAACCGTACCTAGAAATAATAAAGGCAATATACAGCAAGCCAGTGGCCAACATCAAATTAAATGGAGAGAAGCTTGAAGCATTTCCTCTAAATTCAGGGACAAGACAAGGATGTCCACTTTCACCATATCCCTTCAATATAGTACTTGAAGTTCTTGCTAGAGCAATAAGACAACTAAAGGAAATCAAAGGGATAAACATTGGAAATGAAGAAGTCAAATTATACCTATTCGCAAATGATATGTTAGTATCCATAAGTGACCCCAAAAACTCCACCAAAGAACTCTTACAGCTGATAAACAACTTCAGCAAGGTGGCTGGATACAAAATGAACTCAAAAAAATCAGAAGCCATTCTTTATACGACAATCAAGCATACCGAAAAAGAAATAAGGGAAACAACCCCCTTTACAATAGCCACAAACAATATAAAATACCTGGGGGTAACTCTAACCAAGCATGTAAAGGACCTATATAACAAGAATTCAAGCCCCTGAAGAAAGAAATGGAAGAGGCATTTAGAAGATGGAAAGATCTCCCATGCTCATGGATAGGTAGGATCAACATAATAAAAATGGCTATTTTACCAAAAGCAATATATAGATTCAATGCAATTCCTATTAAAAAACCAATGCAATTCTTTATATACTTGGAAAAAGCTATACTCAACTTCATATGGAACAACAAAAAGCCCAGAATAGCTAAATCAATCCTGTACAATAAAAAAGCGTCTGGAGGTATCACCATCCCAGATTTCAAGCTGTACTACAGAGCAATAATAATAAAAACAGCATGGTACTGGTATAGAAACAGACCAGTGGATCAATGGAATCGAATTGAAGACCCAAACATGGACCCACACACCTATGGCCAACTAATCTTTGACAAAGAAGCCAAAAACGCACAATGGAAGAAGGACAGCATCTTCAACAAATGGTGCTGCTCCAACTGGATGTCCACTTGTAAAAGAATGAAATTATACCCATACCTATCACCTTGTACAAAACTTAATTCCAAGTGGATCAAAGACGTTAACATAAGGCTGGCCACACTAAAGATAATAGAAGAAAAAGTAGGAGAAACCCTCGAACTCATTGGCACAGGTGACAACTTCCTGAACAGAACACCAACAGCTCAGGACCTGAGATCAACAATCAATAAATGGGACCTCATGAAACTGAAAAGCTTCTGTAAGGCAAAAGACACTGTCATTCGAACAAAACGGCAGCCTACAGACTGGGAGAAAATCTTCACCAACCCCACATCTGATAGAGGGCTATTATCTAAAATCTACAAAGAACTCAAGAAACTAAATGCCAAGAAACCAAATAATCCAATCAAAAAATGGGAGACGGAGCTAAATAGAGAATTCACAAAGGAGGAATCCCTAATGGCCGAGAGTCACCTGAAGAAATGCTCAACATCCTTAATCATCAGAGAAATGCAACTCAAGATGACCCTTAGATTCCATCTCACACCTGTCCGAATGGCTAAGATAAAGAGCTCAAATGACAGCACATGCTGGCGAGGGTGTGGAGAAAGGGGAACTCTCCTCCATTGCTGGTGGGAGTGCAGACTTGTGCAACCACTATGGATGTTTGTCTGGAGATATCTTAGAAACCTTGGAATAACTTTGCCTCAGGACCCAGCCATACCACTTCTGGGTATACACCCAAAGGACACCTCACGGAGACATAGGGAAGTCTCCTCATCTATGTTCATAGCAGCCTTATTTGTAATAGCTAGAAACTGGAAACAACCCAGATGTCCCTCAACTGAAGAATGGATTATAAAATTGTGGTACATCTATACAATGGAATATTGCTCAGCTATAAGAAACAATAAAATCATGCAATTTGCAACCAAATGGATGGATCTAGAGAAGCTCATCCTGAATGAGCTAACCCTGACTCAGAAGGATGCACATGGCATCTATTCACTTATAGTAGGATTTTAGCTATATCGTACAGGATATCTGTACTACAACCAACACACCAAAAGGAACATGGACATAAATTTCTTTTTTCTTTTCATTTGTTTTTCTTTTTCCTTTCCCTCTTTTTTCTCTTTCTTTTTCCTCTCTTTTTTGTTGTTGTTCTTTGTTTTTGTGGGTTTGTGTGTCAAATGGTTTTTTTTTTTTAGTTTCCCCCCCATAGCAAGGAGACACCTTTCACTGGCAGTACTGCCTCGTAGACCCCCGGTGTATGAAGAGGCCCTCAGCCCTCATATGACTCCTGAGCTGTGGTGAGAAACTGGTATGCAGGGACACTCCACCCCAGAGGATCAAGATGGAAGGGTCAGGGAGTAGAGCATGGGAGGGTGGGGTTGGGAAGCAGGAAAAGAGGACAATATGTAAAGGGTGTAACCTGTAGCAACAAACAAATAAATCTACTAATTAAAAAAAAGCAGGTAACAACGTTAAAACACTGTAAATAAAATAAAGGACACAGCCGTTCAACCTGGTTTTATGAACCTCCAAGTGTCGAAAAAACGTAGAGCTAAGGTAAAATACAGGAGAAATGTGGTGTTAACCCTTGCCTTTAACTTCAGCAGAGACGGGAGGAGCACCATACAGTTAGTGAACTTATAAATTCTAGAGTTACATGGAAAAGGGTGGTGAGGGTACACACCATTAATCCCATCATTCAAGAAGAGTACACCCTTAACCCCAACACACTAGAGACAGAAACAGGCAGATCTCAGAACTCAAGGTCAGCCTGATACAAAACAAACTCTAAATAAAGAAAAACTTCGATCCAGGAATGGTGGAACACATCTTTAATCCCCTCAGATGGGAACCACAGGTCTCGGATCCCAATAATTAGAATGCAGAGACACACACATAGGATTTGGAAGGACTTAAGTTTAAAAGCTACTTACAAAAGGCCCACACAACACAAACAAATTGTCCTTCGAGACCTCAAATTATATACACTAAAGCTGGTTTAGCTCCAAAATAACAAAATAATTTCTTCTTTAAACCAGATTGAAAGATAACACTTTATATATTGTCAAAAACCAAATTTGCTTCAGGAGAAATATTACCTACCCCCCCCCAAAAAAAGAGGGTGATTATCCCTGAGTGAGGAATAGGGCAGGGCTCTGTTCTTATCTTTCCAGGAGAATCAAAGCATCCATTCAAGGAACCCAGGGACAACTGGACAACGGAAACCTCAGCAGAAATCAGAATCAGACACCAAAAGAAGACCAGTGACCCAGATGATTCAACCTGACAGACTCCCTCAATAGATGTCTCCATCAAAAGCCTACAACCACAACAACTCAATATCGCTAAGACCGTTCAGCTCTTAGTATTAGAAGCTGCAGGCCCTGCACTTCCTATATAATCAGATATATTTATCCCTCTCAGGTCTCTGAGGCGGTTGAAGAATAGACAGCTAGAGTCTCATAGTTAAATTTTGAGTTGTTTAGGAATCAAGAGGGCGTTCTAGAGCTAAGAAGATGGTTATAATAGTGATGCAAGTTAGTATGAAAACTAAGTCAGTTATAGAACTTTAAACTCATGGAGATGGTTAGAAGGTAGAAGGTTAAAGTCAGGGGCCAAATATGTATGAACTGGACATTGGGAAGGTATACTGGGCCATTTAACTCTCATAAATATGGCATATTTAATTCTGCTGTTTTGTATAGAATTTACTGTTATAAGAGAAAGAACCATTTGTTGGAATGAAAAGAGAAGCTGTTGGGGGGAAGAGGGTGGAAGGGTGGGACAGGAAGGGGGAATAGGGAAGTGTTTGCGACTGAGATGTAACTTGAAAAAAAATAAAGTACTTAAAAAAAAGATAAATTCATATGAGATAGTATGGCAAAACATGGCTTTAAACTTATATTAAAAGTTCATGTCACCTGAATCTCTTTTCAGGATAATCTGGATACCAGAAGACTGCATTCTATATTTACTCAAGGACAAGGATTTTGTCAGCACTATATTAGGAAACAGTTTCTAAGCACATCAGAGATACTTAGATTTCCAAGTCACAAGCATTAATTTTATGTACACAGAAAATGTTGAGTATTTGTTAAAATCAAAGTTAAAATTCTGATGACAAACTTCTCAGGACATTTATATTGCTGAGCACAAATATACTGGACAACACATTGTAGAAAAAATTAATTAAATTACATTGCATTATTTATATTTTATTAATTGGTTTGGCAGTTGTCTATTCTTATCCAGGCATTATCAATGAATACAAACAGACACCATGTGGATTTTAACAACCCTTGGCCTGAGTTGTGCCATCTTGGCCCATCTAAGCTAGATCTTATGTCTATTACCCAAATATGACCCCATATATACATACATACCTTGGACTGCCATTCTCCACGCTATGCCGATGTTCCTGGCCATATGGAAGGAGGTTCTTTTTCTAGCCCATGGTGTTTGTCTCTGTCTTCCTGCTGCTGGCTAGAATGCTTTAATCCTCTGTCTAAAGTGCAGGCTTCCTCTTCTAATCTCAGGAAGTCCCACATTTCTCTGTCTTTGCTCCATTTATTTAACTAATCAGAGTCAATGTAAGTAACAGACAGCAAGCAGGACCAATTAATTAACATTTAGAATCCTTAACACTACCCCATCAACAAATGTTACTATTAATTTACTTAGTTATTTTTCCATTCTTATATGTGCACCCAAATAGGTTTCCTATGTCTCATCTCAGCAGGAAGCAATTTAAGAGGGCAAAACTCCATTTCCAAAGGTGATGTGGGCAATTTTTTTTTGGTCATTTGATATGTTGTAGATGTTTGTTGTCATTTAGGTGGATTTGTTACAAGTTGTTAAATGGTCTTATACAAGGTTTTGGAGTTTAGACCCAGGGAATTCCCTCTTTTCCTTTTTTCTATCCTTGTTTCGTTCTTATGTAGAGAAAATATATTTGAAAAGCAAAAAACGGGGATATAAACATGATGTCTTAGAAATAAAAAGGGGTGGATTATTGAATCTACTCATATATTTGTATATTATACAAAATTAAGGTTAACTTTTTAACATATTGTTTCTACATAATTCTTAAAAATGCATTGTGAAGTTCTAGGCCTTTTGGTAACTCTCACAAAAAGTTTAGGATAATTAAGAAATGCAAACTAACAGTTATTCAAACTTGTTGTTTTGTTAGGTATGAGTTTAGTGTATCACAGATGCTTTCCAAGTTAATCAGGAATGAACTTGCTCAGAGACAAGCAGCATTTGCTTATTCAAATACATGGAGATAGAAAGATGGTCTTCAAAAACCTCATGAGATCTGGAGAATATAGCATTTAAAGATGTATTCTTAAGACTTTTTGATGTTGAGACATGTGAGCTCCTGACAGCACTCCCCAATTCTACTCCAAGTAGATGATGAGCATCAAAGAATCTCCACTTAGAGATGACTGCATTAGTGACAAACCAGTCACGGGGCAAGAAAAAGTACTTGTTTCAACTGTAGGCAGAATGTTGTCCAAAAAGGATAAAATGTGGTGCAGGCCCCCTATTCTCCTCCAAGTAGAAGATGAGCATCAAAGAATCTCCAGTGGGAGATGGTTGAATTGGTGGTAAGCCTTTCTCTTGGCAAGAAAAACCTCTTGCTTCAACTGTAGACAGACTGCTGTCCAAAAAGGACAAAATTTGGAAGCAGGTAAGTCGACAATCTAGCTCTGCCAAAACAGGGTAGGTAAGTCCTACATAATTCCTGCTCTACAGTCAATGTCTGTCAGAGATACGGGGCCAAACAGCTGAAGATTGATGCTGTAATTTATGGAGAGAAAATGGGAACTGTCCAGGCAGCCACTGGTATGTCATTTCTTAGTTTTGGAAGCTGCAGGTCCTGTACTTCCTATATAATCAGATATATTTATCCCTCTCAGGTCTCTGAGGTTGTTGAAGAATAGATAGCTAGAGTCTCATAGTTAAATTTTGAGCTGTTTCCAAATCAAGGGGGTGTTCTGGATCTAAGAAGATGTTTTTAAAAATTTGAGGGAGTTAGTATGAAATCTGAGTTAGATAGAGAACATTAAACTCATGGAGATGGTTAGATAGTAGAATGTGCCAAATACATATGGACTGGACATTGGGAATGTATGCTAAGCCATATAACTCTCATAATTGTGGCCTATTTATTTCTGTTGTTTTTTATTGTATTTATAGTTATAAGAGAAATAACCATTTGTTGGACTGAAAGGGAGAGCTTTTGGGGGAGGAAAGAAAAACCTTAAAGTAAAAAAAAAAAGGAAAGGGTAGAGTATGGGGGTAGAGGGGGTGGAGGATGGAAGGATAGGACTTGATGGGGGAGGAGGGAGGAGGTTGTGATTGAGATGTAACTTGTAGAAATAAAAAATAAATTATTTTTTAAAATATGGCGCAGGAAATTGACAGACTGGCTCTGCCAAGACAAGGTGTGCAAGTCCTTCAAAATTCCTGCTTTACAATTAATGGCTGTCAGAGATACTCGGTCAGAAGGCTGAAGATAGATGGTCTAACATGACAGAGAAAAGTTGGGGAGTGTCCAGGCAGCCAGTTTTCTGTCATTTCATAATTTTGTAAATTGCTTTCTCTGTATTTCCTGTTTATTCAGATATATTTGTCCTTATCGGGTCTCTACATCAGAGTAGTCTACTACATAGTTATTACAGAGTAGTGACTGCTATATAGTTAAAGTCCCACAGTTAAGTTTGAAGTTGTTTCAGAATTGAAAGTATGGTCTAGGTGTAAGAAAATGTTTTTAAGTTGGTAATGCATTTTAGGATGGAAACTGAGTTAGGTATAGAACATTGAACACATGGAGATAGATAGACAATAGACTATTATTATTAATTGCCAGATACATATGGATTGGACATTGGGTATGTATATTATACTTTATAATTTTCATAATTGTTGCCTAATAGTTCTTATTGTTTTGTATTATATGTATTGTTATGAGAAAAGAGCCTTTTATGTGGCTTAAGTGGGGAATTTTGGGGGAAAGATACAATTTAAATTAAAACTGAAGTAAGAATGAAGCTTAGACTAGAACTAGTAACCCCCGCATATAAATATAGAGGATAGACAACTTGGTTTTTATATAGATCCCTTAGAAAGTAGAATGGGAATGCTCTCAGTCATGGACTTTGTCACCTGTTAGTGGGATTCTATGCCTTAGCTGATCTGTCTTCTCAGGCCCCTGAGCAAGAGGAAGCTTGTAGCCCTCACGTGACTGATGAACTGAGGGGGATGAAATTGTGGATGCCACCCATACCAGAGGAGAAGGATACATGGGAGAGGTGGTAAAGGAAGGGAACATGGGATTGGGAAGAGAGAAGGGAGGGGATGGTGAATGAGATGTAACTTGAATTAATAAATAAATGTTAAAAAGATGAAAGTTTATATTTAAAAT
>CAJQZJ010030027.1:0-40986 GCA_907164525.1 Lophiomys imhausi | reverse complement strand
ATCGGAACTCACCTTCGCTCAATGGTGACATTCACACTTAAGACTTTAATATGAACTGTCCCCCACAGTATGTCACTGATGGGTTGGTCCCTTAGTGATGCTATCCTGAAAGATTTGGGGAACCCAAGGAGCTAGAGCCTATCTAAATGAGGTAGGCAGAACCTTGGTACTTGTCCTGAAGCTCTCTCTGTCTCCTGCTTTCATATATTTCCCTCCATGTGTTCTCATTGTCATGATGCTCTGCCTCACTGTGGGCCTAGAGTCCATAGAGCCAAGTATTGTGGTCTAACATTCCCAATACAAAGCAAAGCAAAGCAACCTTTTTTCTCTCCTTAGTTGTTTATGTTCAGACAGTATTTGATAATATTGAAGAGCTAACATGGTCACCATTACAGAAGGGTCAGTGGGGTAGCACACTGCAGGGAAGACCCCTGCCCCACCTAACAATGACAAGGAGACTCCTTCTGATGTTAACTCCTGCTGAAACTGGGAATGTGGGCTTTTACAACCATCTGGATATAATGGGACATTGCTCTCCCTTCCCCTCCCTGCTAGCATGGTAAATAAATCCAGCCAAAATAACAGCTTCAAGTATGAGTTCCAGGTCCACAGTATAATATGAAAATGTTTCAGCTCATGGTTTCAATAGAAAAATCATTTGTCTTATCAAGAGTGTAGAAGATCTGAAACTAAATTAAAAAAAATACAGTCGAACTGTGTCAACACCAACAAGTCAAGAAAATGTATCTAATGAAGATTTAGAAGTAGTTGTGATAACCACACTTCAACAAGAAATTATGAACATGATTAAAAAAAAGAAAAACAATTAGAAAACATTATGAAGAAAAATATAAAAGAAACAATTGGGGCGCATATGCTCAACATGTAATATATTTGTGTAGAAACTTTAAAAATTAAAAAATGGAAATCAAATAGAAAATTTGAAAGGAAAAAAATTACAGTAGCTGAAATATAAAGCTCACTGGTTGTATTCAACCTCAGAATGGAGGAGGCAGATGACAAAGCCTGTTGTGGATGGTAGGGCAATAGAAAATAGAGCATCGGAAAGGAAACAGATTAGAAGACTGAACAGACTCAAGCTTACAAGAGGGAAAATACTGAAACATAAATAGTTTTGAAATGAAAATGGTTGGGAAACTGAGGGTGGTGGGTGTTGACTGCGGCGACACAAAGATTGAGACAACTAGAAGATGAGCTTGTGTTTTCCTCTCTGTGATGTTTCCCTTGCAGTTGGCTGAGGGAACTGGTCCACTCTCTTAGCTTCTCCTTGCCTAATAATGAAGCTGGAAAAATCACCATGGACATCAAATGAGAATAAAACTATATTTCTGCCCGTCTTAAATATGAATCTGAGTCTGGCAGAATTACCAAGCAGAAACAGAGGCATTTAAGATGATCTGTAACTGCTAGGGCATGTTTCTCATTTTTGCATCCAAGCTTTCAAAACTCTGATGCTCGCTTCTTCCTTAAGAGGCACAAGTTTGTCTTGCACCACATTCCTTGGCCACTTCCACTGCTGCATCATCTACAGTTGCTTGTAAGGTTAAGAACATGAATTATTGAAGAGAGAAAAAGAGACTGTCTAATCTACTTCCTCCAGAAGACACCCACATATCATTAAATGTCAAAACAGCATGAAACAAAGACAATAAATGAATGAAAACTCTCCTTAGCCAGCACAGCAACAAAGATAATCTCCAAGAATGCACCTCTAACCCTAACAACTCTCAGGGTGGCTGTTATCAACATAAACATGGAATATAAGAAACTAAAGAGTTCTTTTCCAAAGAACTTTCAATAACCCACCTTTATTAGACTTTTAAGAGAAATCACATTTTGTGATGGGAAATTGGAAAAATAACTGTGTCCTCCTACTCACAAAAACTTCCAAAATGGTGTTGCTCGCAAAAAAAAAAAAAAAAAAAAAAAATTGGATAGAACAATTTCTCCTCAACTCTAAAAATATATCTGAAATTCAGGCAAAATGAAAACAAAAAGATTCTGGACTAGCTAGCAGAATGTGTAACCAGTAAAGTCACTTCGAGCCTCTACCTGCCTCCTTGTTCTAGAGAGGTCATGGGGCCAAGGGGAAGTTCCTTAGTTTCAGACAGATTTCTATGAGTGTGTCTATTGAGGGGAAAGTTGATCTTGAAGACTTTTGATACTTTCAGAGCCCCTTGCTCCCCTCTGACACCAGCAGCATTCCTTTCCACACACTGTTCCATTAATCTCTTAGCCTTCCCCAGTCAATGGCTGCCAATCTGTAGGCCTGATCCCTGTGGGAAGAAACACTGGAATCCTGCAGATCTTTGATGAATCCCTCATTTGTTTAGTGAGAACTTTTCCATTGTCTGTCTTCAGGTCCATAATGCTGTGGTCAGGAAAGCAGTTCAGTTAAGAACACCAGATGCATACATGTGCTCTAGCAAGCTTTAGCAGAATATGTGCATGTTAATAGAGTGCAGTTGCCTTAGCTGCAAGAGGCAAGCTCCTGAGGGTGGAATTTCAGAGGCAATACAGTGTAGGAGATATCTGGGTGTTGCCCTCAATCCTCAGCTCACATTTAAAAGGAAACCACCTGATCTCCTTAGGCTTTAAGACTGTACTGAGAATGAAGAAAAGACAAAAAGTAGATTCAAAATAGCTAATCACTTGGGAAAGCTCTGAAATAGAAATGAGGGTGAAAAAATATAAGACTAATAAAGTTCATCAAAATATTTGTGTGATTTTTTTAGATTGTTAAAAAAGTTAAACTATCAAATTCATTGAGCACTTTACATCTGAGAAAGATATTAATAAGTAATATTTTCACCTCCTCCACTTCACAGAGGATGAGAAAGAAGTTCAAAGACTTGCTGAAGGTCATACAGTAGACCCATATCTGTGGCAGAATCACAGTTTAGGTTTCCTTAACTCCCAAGCTGATGAGGGGTGTCTCATTCATAATTTTCCAATGACTTTATCCATCCATCACATATCTGACTCTATCACATATCATCATACTTGAACAATGAATTATTTTCCATTTCAATTTATCTGTTTTTATTTATTGCATTAAATGAGGAATTCTAATCATTTTAACAAAGATCAAAATTAAAAGAAAGATTTAGGGACACAGGACTAGGTGGATGCTCTCAAAGCCATCTACAGATGTTGTAGTCAACTTGTTTTGTGATATCAACTTGAAATAGCCAATTAGCAATGAGAAACTGTCATGCAAGCCATGAAGAAAGAATATTAACTCTTCTCATACAGCAGTATCTTTACAATAAATAAGGCACACGACACAGACCAATTTAAGACTGAAGACATCCCAAGGAAATAGTCAAGCTTGGGTAATAGCCAGCATTAACTCGTTCAGTCCCTCTGTCTATGCTGGCAAAACCTCACTTTTAAAAATTGTTAGTTTGTTTTAGAATGCTTTCATTTTTCACTTACATATGCTGCTGTCATCCCATAAATCACAAGTCCCTAGATGTCACCATTTGTTGGTAGTACTTCTTTGTTAACTGTGAGAGATGAGCTTCTATATTTAACCACCAACTAAGAGGGTTGTTAAGGTACAATTTTTGTTATAGCTTATCAAAATTAAGTAACATTTTTACTTTAAAATGATCGGATTCTATCTCTCTGTAACTGGTAGCTATTTTATTGGAAAGTATCTTTAATTCCATCTTGTATTTGTGATTTTTAAAAAATGCAATCCTGCTGGGTACTTTGGAGAGGAATTGAATTTTATTTTGAGCATGTCTTTATCTTCATTTTCATGTGCTTTTATAAAATTTACAATGTATAACTTGTTTAATATCCACTATACCAAAGGAACATCTTACTATGCATGGGTTACCTACTCCTGATAGCCCCGATGGTAATATAGATACCCCTTTGCACTATGTTAGTACAGATACAGTTTGTGAGCATATTTAAATATGCACTAAACAACTTTTAAAAATTTGTTTGCAGATCATGATTAAATTTTGGCATTTTTTAGCTTCATATTTTTTGAGTGAGATGTATGCTGAAAGAGAGCATTTGTAGTTGTAAATTTGTACACAATTGTTTAATTGTATATAAGCTGTATATAAATTTTATCTGCTTTGCTTTCTTGGGTTATTGTAACACATGTCCAGTGTTGGTGTTTATGAATAGGAAAATAGTGTATTGTTTCAAATGCTTAACTTTGAATACAATTAATTTCTGTAAAATTTTTAAAAAATTGTTTATTTGGTTGGTTGGATTTTTGAGATAGGATCTTATTATGTGCCCCTATGTTGTCCTAGAACTTGCAATGCTACTAACCTAGCATCCTGAGGGATGGGATTATAAGCAGGAGATAAAATTCTAGAATGCATAAAATTGTCTTTACAAAATAGAAATTATCAAACTATTTTACAAAATACAAATTATCAAACTATTTTATAAAAATACAAATTAGCAGACTATTTTACTGTGGACTTAAAGTGATCAAAATCCCCAAATTATTTATTTATGTTTGTCATTGCCTATGTTAAAACTCCTTAAAGGAGTTCATAGGCGCATTTCATGGACTTTTCTAGAACATTTATATGTTTTATACAAAATGAGTCCTTCTTAGAATACTTCCACTCAGGATTCCATTAACTTGAAATTTAAAATTTTAATATCAAGCCATCAGAGTTCAATGGAGTCTGTTAGTTTAGATTTTATTTGTTCAGATGAATCAAAAATCTCCTGTTTTATGAGGAAACCCTCTAGTATCTAATTCTTGTTCTCTAAAGAATGTCTTCACTTCTTTACTACCTTTATGAACACTGCAATTTCAAAAGATTCCAAGAGAAAGGTCAACTTCAAATCATGATCTATATATAGTGCAATTAAACATTCTAATTACATATGATTGCAACTATGATATAATTTTTATTTATAGTCTTAGTTTTAACATCCTCCCATATTCACATATACAAATACATAGGTATGGTATCATGAACATCTACTTTATCTGAACAAAGATCCTTTGACAAAGGAACCAAAGGTGCCAGAGTATAATGGGGTGATGTTAATAATTCATAGAGACAGCAGGCACCAGCTGTGAATGCTCTTGGTAAGTTAGACACTTGCCCTACAAGTAATAGATTGTGATTTTGCAGTTAACTCCATGTGTAGATCAGAGAGAACCTATGTACCTCATTCCCCATCTCCTCTGATTTGAAACTCAGCTACCATGGGAAAGTAACATCTCTCCATTGTGGTAGAAGTTAAGTCACTATAGTGAAATTAGCAGGCAGTTCAGATTAGCATCTGGCAGCACATAAGGAGGAGCTTGGCATCCCTCTGGTTTGCTGATATGGACAAAAAACAGTTGTGACTGGACGATATGCCTCGTTGAAGGGCCATGGCTAAGAAACTGTGCAAGCCGTGTAGATGACATCAGTTATCGTGAGAAGCAACCGGACTGTTGAATGTCGCGCAAGAAGTCTCGTGGGCCATTGAGGCTGCCAAGCATTGAGAGATAATGTGATATATAAGATGAGAATTCCACGTGGCCTCTCTGTCTCCTGCCCTTACTGACTGGTCACACTGGAGAGGTTCACAGCCAGGTATGCCATTAACAGAATTTAGACTGTTATAACCTAAAGCAAAGGCATAGCATAAAACTTCCTGAGAGAAAGTTCTTTTTTAAAAAATATTTATTTATTACTTCAGGTTACATCTCCATTACAGTGTCCTCTTTTCACTCCTCCCAGTCCCGCCCTCCCACCCTCTACCCCCATCCCTTCCATCCCACTCCTCTGGAGTGGAGTGTCCCTACATAGCAGTCCCCCACCCCAGTTCAGCAGTTATGTGAGGGCCAAGGACCTCCTCATACACTGGGGTTGTATAAGGCACCACCACTAGGGCAAAGTGTCTCATTGACAGGAAAAAAAAGTTTATGTTCCTGTTCCCTTTGGTGCATTGGTTGTAGTATAGTTATCCTATACTATATGGCTAAAATCCAACTATCAGACTAAAGGCATCTGTTGTGGGGCCCAGACCACTGGAAAAGAACTCGAGGAAAGCAGAGTTCGGAAGGAGCTTGGAGAGGCCTTCAGCTATGAGGTTTGGCCAGGCTAAGGAGATGTTAGAAGCAAGTTTCAGCTAATGAACAAAGCTGGCTTCAATTTGGGAGCTGGAATAGACTGACTTTATAAACTGACCACAATTTGGTGGTGAAAATAAATTGGCATTGCAAACTTGCAAAATAAGGCCCAATGAACACTAAGCTTTGAAAGGGACTACCTTCCAGGACTGCCATAAACTAAGCTTTCCTGAGTGGACCTATACTAAGAATATTAATATTCTTTTAAGGAAGTTAAAAGAGTGTTAGTTAAGTGTTTTTAGATAGGTATTAGAGTGTTCTTAGGTACTAGGGTACTCTTAGATTATAGATTTTAAGTTTTACAATATAGGATTTAGGCATTTTATAGAAATTTGTTAAGTATTAATAAATGTAAGTGTTGATAAATGAAAATATTCTGTTACACTCCATTTTCCTGATGAAATCAACCTGAGAAGCATGAGGAGGCAACGATCTGTCTTAATTACCTCTGGGGTTCAGTACAGCAAGTTTGGTCTCCTTCAAAGAGTGCACAGACTGCTGGGCTGCGCAAACACAGACGGCCTCTGAAACACAGACGCTGCGATGTGGTGAGTAGGAATCGTTGCTCAGCCTCCGTGTTTCATCAGGAAAGATTTTGCCTCTTGGATAGTCCTCCTCTCTCATTGAATATGAAGGAAAAGAAGAGAACAAGGCTAATGTCAGTCAGTTGAGTAGCTAAGTCAGTCAAGAAGAGATCAGCAGAGATATCCTTCCTGCTTGGCACTTTGCTACCTGCTTGTGGAAGGTCACTGGGTGGCATTTTACATACATCAATGCAGATGCCTTAACCCAAGTATTGACAAAATGAAACAGAACGAAAATCCACAATGGGTAGAGAGCTTTAGGTATAGATAACCAATACTCACTTAAAGCCTTCCTTTTAAAATTGCATGAAGTACAAAGGACAACAGAAAGAATTGTGCCAATTATCTGTCATTGAATTTATCCAGAGCAAAAATACAAGTCTTGGTATTAAAGAAAATTATATGACTTTAATAATTTGTGTGGGGTAGTTTTGACTGAAGAGTGAGATATTTTGTTTTAACACTAGGGATTTGCCCTCATTTTCTGTTTACATCATTTTTATTTCTAAAAATTCTGATAAAAGGCCACTTACAGTCATGATAAAAACCACTGACTCAGTCTGATGATGAAGGAACCTTCATGCCTGAGATCCGAGTGAGATGGCTCTGTGTTCTTACCAGTCCACTCCCAAGGAGACTTATAATGACAGATTTCCAATCACAGAGGTGGCTATTACGTCGTCCTTTTACCAGGAGGCCTGGCCTTGATTTAAAATACCAGCTCCGCATAGGAAATGGGCCAGATTCCTCCTGCATCTCCATGACTTCCTAAGTGGCTACACTTGATGAATGAGCAGGACTCTGAAGCAAGGAGCCTATTGCTCGGGCACTGCAGCAGAAAGTTGTAAACTCTCTTAGTTTTCTTTGGGGCCCATAACATTTCAAATAGTTTCCCCAATTTTAAGTCCCACTCCATAGACTGTCCAAGAAAACTGGAGGAAGAAAGGTCACTAAATCTCCCCAACTCCTAAATGTTAATTGTTGAAATTTTGTTCTAAATTACAAACCTTCTGAAGGTAAACCTGTTTTTAAGCCTGCTCCCATTTCTTTCTTTAAAAAGTACACCAAGTAGATAGTGTCCAAAGGATGCTAATGTTCATTTTGTCTTCTCTTAGTAATTGCACATGTGAAAAGATGGATCATTTGTAGGTGTATTTGTTTTTGCTACTTTATTGGGTTCTTATACTGTACCTCCCTTCCAACCCTTACTCCACCTTAGTCCTTTCCAACCTCCCAACACTAGGTAGGAGAGAAAGAAGGTTAGAGGGGAAAGGGGGAGTAGACCTCTTTAGACTACTGCCTGCTGATCAGGGCCATTGGGTTTCTTGGGGCAAGTACAAGTGAGCTTACTTTGTAAAGAGATTGAAACACAGAAACTGATTTTATTACAAAAATGCATCTGATCCATGCCTGCTTCTGACTTGTAAGTCTCATGGTCACATTGTGTGAACTCAACAAATGGTTGTAGTCGGAATTTGGGTGTCTTTAAAAAACTCAGTTATATTATGTAAACATGTTTTTGTTTTAATCCCAGGTGTGGGATTTGGGGTTGCTTCAGATTGTCCACAGGGCCATGGTTCTGCTAGCTGAAAACAGTTTAATTCTGGGGACTCTAGAGAAGGTATAAAAAGACCAGAGCCCCAAGAGAGAGGGCACTTCAAAAAGACCACTGCTGCTCCTGGCTGATGTTATTACATTTGACCAGAAGTTGGAGATATTTCAATGAAGAATACATCATGCTCCTGCTATTGCACACATGAGGCAAACAGTCTACTGCTATGGACAATCTGAAGCAGCCCCATATCCCACACCTGGGATTAAAACAAAAACATGCTTACATAACATAATTGGGTTTTTTAAAGACACCCAAATTCTCACTACAACCATTTGTTGAGCTCACATAATATGAAAGGAAGACTTATAAGTCAGAAGCAGTATGGATCAGACAGATGTATTTTTCTAATAAAATCAGTCTCTGTGGCTTCAATCCCTTTACCATGTGAGCTCATAAGGTATACCAGTCATTGTCTTAATCTGCTTTCTGTTGCTGTGTTAAAACACTGACTAAAACCAACGTGGGTAGGAAAAGGATTATTTCAGCACCCAAGTCCTAGAGGGAGGTTAGGGAAGATGCTTAAAGAAGGAATCTGGAGACAAACTGAAGCAGAGGCCATGAAGGGATGCTTACTGACTGATCCACATGGATTGTTGGGTGTGGCTCCAGAGGTTTGTGGCTGGAAAGAGGTGAGATCGGAGTGAATCCAAACCCTGGAAATCTAAAAGTTGAGGTCCTAGGCTCCACACTGAGATAGGTAGGTGTGAGATCAAGCTCTCTCCATGCTTTCTGGAGCAAGTGGACACAGCCGCAAATGGCTACCTTCCTTGTGGCATATAGAAACAACCCCACGGGAGGTTACAGGTGAGCTCAGTTATATACTTGGTGTCTGAGACCTATCCTCATGTCAATACAGCATTGCCAGCATCTCAATCTCAGCCAATAGAATGCATTCGCTCTCCAAAAGTCGTCCCTCCCCATTCCTCACAGTTAAAAATACCTTACCCATCTTAGAGTTTAAGAGACCAGATAGATGGAGGGAAATGTAGTAGACTTAGAGAAAATGGGAGAACCACGACCATCATGACTTCTAAGCTAAAAATAAAGGATTCCTGCTACACCAAACATGCTGCCTCAGAGATGCTGTGATTCCATGTGAAGGAACTTCTGCCTTCAGAGGCCAGCACTTCCCTGAACCTGTCATGTCTTCTCAAGTCCTGAGCACTAGTCCTTGACCCGGCCAACCCCAAGAGTACAATGATCCTCCAGACCCCTGGGGACTCCAACAGCAGCCAGCATGACCCCGCTTTCTGCAATGACCCCAAAAATCCTGCCAGCAGACTGTAGGAAAAAACTGCCACAACACTGCACATTCAAGTTCTTTCTGTCCTCGACCTGCATCCAACTGGATGTTGGAGAGAAACACAACCCCATCTTGACTCCAGAGATCTGGACACTCACCCATTGTTCTAACTAGGATGGTGAATAAGTAGAGGGATATTCCAGGAATAAATTACAATGGTCCCTGAACAGGCACCTGCCTAGAATATTGAGAGAACTCTGAGTAAACCAGCATACCTAAAAAGAGCCCATATTGGGGCATGGTGAGAATAAGTGTGACATTCTACTTTGGAAGACATCAAATATATTATGTTAAGGAGCTGAATGACACAGGTTTTGATATTTAACAATGTAGAATTGACAACTTTAGAGTAAGTGATGAAGATGGTACAATTGTCATAAAAATCATTTTACACAATACAGATTGGCAATGGGAAATCAGGAGAAACTGGCAATTTAAGTTATGATGGTAATCTAAATATACAAGCCCAAATTAAAAGAAAATAATAAGAAAATATCCCAATGAATGAGTGCTTTGGCTGTTGTTCAAGGAGTTTGGGGATGAAGGTATTTGGAAATGGAAAGGTGGAACCCAAAGATTGGTAGTACATAGGAATTGAAGTTTGATGAAGGATATTAACAAACAACAAGGTCAACAATAAACAGTAAAGAAAGACAATTGAATCAAAACTCAGAGTGAAGCATTATCCAATCCAGTAGGCAAATAGAAAGAAGGCATACTCCTTTTTCTGAACATTTCCCTTTAGAAGTCTCACCTTTTCCTTTTCTCTCTACTTCTCAACTGAGATCCATCTTGGAGTCCCAGAAAAAATACATGTTTCTGATTGATACAGTCATGGTAAATTCATGGAAGGAACAAAAGATGACTTGATCTTTACTTTAGAAGAATATAAAGATATTTGGATCTAAGGAGAAATGAATACTTACAAAGACTAGAGGTAGATCACAGGTTAGAGATAGAGCCTAGAATATGGCAGGTTTGGGCCAGAAATGTTAGCAATAGAAGATATGTCTGTGAACTACTTTTTCATCATTGCAACAACATGTGATATGATTAATTTACAAACAGATACGGCTTACCCTGGTCCACAGTCTTAGATATTACACTTCATGATATTTTGACCTTGCTTCAGAGCTATAGTAAGGCAGCATACCCTGGCAGGAGGTCACAGTGAAGCAAATCTTGCTTGTGTAATGATCCAAGGAGAGAAAAGGGGGGCAAGGTTCCTGCCATTCCATTTGAGAACTTACCCACAAAGATCTAGGAGTCTTCTGTTAGGCCCTACCTCTTGAGGGGTCCATCAGCTCCCTAAGGACTATGTTGGAGGACCAAGTCTTTAAAATATGGATCTTTTGAGAACATTCATTGTCCAAACCATAGCAGTTTGTGAAAGAATGATTGACTTAACAGCTGCTGACATTCCACACTAGGATCTAACAAAAGAGTAGACATGAAAACAGATTCAACGGCTAAGCCCTAACATCTCATGCAGATTATATTTGAATTGGAAGAGGAAGGGAGACATCCACTCCTTTCCAACCCCAGAACATTGTGCGAAGAGGACATGGGAGGAAGCAACAAAATAAGTATATCTTATTGCAACTCTCCTCTCTCACCTCCACCCCCAACAGTTAGGCTAATGGACAAATGAAACTAACACTGAAGGAAACATACTTTTCGAGCTTCACTGGGTTTCTGTGTGAGCTTGATGGGTTTGCAGACTCCATTGGATTCCAGCTTGGAATCTGTTCAAGAAGAGTCTCTCCCATAGTGGGCTCCAGGCAGACTCCCAGAGTTGAGACCAAATGGGGGTCTCAGCTAGACTTCAAAAGAGCCCTCAGATGAGCTATAGGGACAATGGCTGACAGCGAAGGAGCATGACCACAGCCTTTCTGGGACAAGAAGAGAGCAACCATCAATTAAAGGATCTGGGTCAGCATAGCAAGCAGCACAGTAGGCAGAGGGGAGTCACCTGGACACCATCCCCGAGGACCCTGGTTCTTCTGTATTTCTCTAGAATCATGGAATGCCACAAGAAAGAACAGAGTGGGAGATGGTTGACAGCTGTCTGAGAAACTGAACGATTTTATCTAATACAGACTCAGTATGATCTAGGGAAGCTATTTATAAGGCTGGATTATTTTTGAAATTTGATCAAACAATTAAATAATTTTCTCCAGTGTTTTAGTGTTGGGTAGAAGGCCTGACATTTTAGAGACAAAAATAAAAATATTATATTTTTCTTCATTTGCGAAATCTGATAGAATTAAATTTGCAGCCATCCTATAAAGTACTTAGCAACATGCTTTCTCTCTAGAAGGTGACTAATAACTAAGCATATTAAATGGGTTAAGTAAAGACTAATCAGAAACCATTAGTTTGGCAATTAAGAAAATATTTTCACTTGTAGGTGCTTTTACTGATGTATTAGATTTAGTGGACTTCTAGCAGTTTCACTTACAGTGTTTATTCAGCTGATCCATGAAGATTGCACTGCAATATCCTAACAGATAGGGCTCTCATTCTACACAGAGGCAAGCAAGGATTAGAAGGTAAGGTTGCAATACTGCCTAGTCAGGGCTCAATATTGTCATCTATTAGGGCCAAGTATCCCTTAAGGAATCTTAAATCCCATATTTGGAAACTGGATTTAAAGTAATTACCTTAGTGAGAATGGGTTTTTGCTAAGTAAAATATGGCATATAAACATGCAAAAAAAAGCATCATGTCTTCCAAAGTTGCAACCAAGGATTCTATAAGAAAGATTTACCCTTTTTCATGACCAATTCCACATACCCTAAAATTATGGTTTTAGCATCTGTTTTCGCCACCTCATAGACTGGAAGGGCTCTTGATTTCCTCAAAGAGCTCTTGTCTGTCTCTCATTTTGAGTAAGGTTTGTGTTTCACTCAAGCTTCCAGACATAAGGTTCCCTAAGTGTTCCATATGTAACTGTATTTCACTCAGAGGCAAAGAAGTCATTCATAGAGAAAGAGTGCAATGGGGTGATTTGACCTTATTGCACAATTCTCTGTCAGGCATTGTAGAGTCTTCCAACTCTGTCCCTGGTTTACTTGGGTATTCCCTCTCCCAAATATGGTTATATGACTGCTTTTTTACCACAAACTCACACAATGCTCCTGGATATGTCATTATCTTCCTCCTCTATTTCCTGCTCTTTACTCTCCCCCTCTTCCTCCTCTTCTTTATTCTCATCACATTCCTCCAATTACAATTGACCAGTCCTATATCCCTCAATAACATGCCCCATTGCCTCCAAGGACAAAGGCAGTAATCCCTTTCAGATGACCTGACTGACACCACTACAAGTTCATGTGCATTTAATACTGTGTACAAATAATGTGAACTTCATTAAAAATTAGAGAAATATAATCAGAGCTACAATCTGATAGCTCTTCACTCATATCTGTTAGGAGAGATACATGAAAAATTGTGGAAATTGAGTTGTTTGATGTGGGTACAAGGAAGCAAACGTGTGCCCTCTACAAGAATATCAAGTCCTCCTAACAGCTGAGCCCTCTCTCCAGCCCCTGTATCTTTGTAACTTCTATTTTCTCAATATTTGTAATAGCATGTATGTCATTTTGTGAACACTCTTACAGGGTGGCCTAGGAAGAAGCTGACACATACCTTTGAAGTGGTATTTTGTCCTGTGGGGAATGTTGCTTTGAATTCATCTTTAACTTTTGGGTCACAAATTTACTGTTCATTTTGTGGTGAGATTGTTTTTGTGTATGAAAGTTTGCTAAATCCCATTGTCATTTCAATGCCATTGATTTATAAGTTTGAATATTTAAAAAAAGGAAAAGAAAGAAGAGAGAAAGAAAGCAATGCAGACAATAACAACAGCAAGTGTTGCTGAGGATGTGGAGACCTTCCTGCAGAGGGTTTAAATGACACAAACAACATAGTGGTACCTTAAAAATCTGGTGATAGCATTCATTCAGGACTCAGAAAGTCCACTCTTAGGCATATATCCAAAAACTTTGAAACAGTCCTTAGAAAAATACTAATGTGCAAATATATACACCAGCACCATTAACATAATCAAAATGTATGGTGGGCATTGGACACAAAGCATCTCCCCAAAACACTGCTTCTCGGTACAAGCAGTGTTCAGAGATGGGCTATAAGGGAAGGGATGGGGTTATGAGGGCTCAGCCTTCTTTCATGCTTTAATCTGTTGACTGGTGTGAATAGATGATTAGTCGACAGATGAACTCTGGAAGTGGGCCCTAGATGTAGGAGTTCAGTTACTAGAAGTGTGTTTTCGAAGGTTGCATCATACCCAAGCCCTTTCCTTCTCTCTGTTCCCTGGCTGCTGTGAAACATTCTGCTTTCCTTTGCCATGTTCTCTCTGTTTGGTTGGAACAAAGCAACAGAACCAGGCAGCTATGTACAGAAAGTTTTAAGATCAGGAGATCAAAGAAATTTTTTTCTTTTTAAATTATTCTTCCTGGGTATTTATCACAGCAGTGGAAAGTCTGACTAATTTAAGATGTAAATATCAAAATGCTCAAACAGATAAATAGGTAATGGTTATATTCAATATTTAATGAAATGTTATTCAGCCATGAAGAAAGAAATCAAGCACTGTAATGCATGTCACAACAATGAGAGTGAATATTATATACATTGTGTTAAGGCAAAGAAGACAGATTTAAAAGGTCCTAGATTGAAAAGATTCCATGCATATCTGAAAATATTCAGAGCAGGTAAAGACAGACACAGAAAGCAGATTCTAGGTTTTCTTTAAGTGGTGAGAGGAGAGGATGGTGAATGGCTGCTCAATTTTGTAGTGATAAAAATGTTGTGGAACTAGACAGTGGCAGTGGCTGCATAATACAATATTTAGTGTGCACCAAATGCCACCTAATTTTATGCTAGGTGTATTTCACCTAACTTTTAGATTAATGTTTAAAAGTGTTAAAAAAAACACATAATCCACAATGAGTATACACCACCTATAAACATCTTGAGAGTGGGAGATTTAAGTCATGAGATTTAATGGGCCTTATGTAAGCTAGTGAAGTGCCTGGTAGAATAAATCTGTAGAACTAATAAATGACCAGTGGGATGCGTTTCCAGGACACTCAAAACACTACAAAATGGAAGGATCCCAGCTCTGCCCTGTTCCCAAGGGCATCTCCCAGCTCTTCATCTTACTGGGCAATGACTCCTAGAGGATGCACAGCATCTGCCAACTGGAGCATCTTTCCTCCTGTCCCAGTTCTTGGAGTCCTAATAAGAAATCTCCCTTCATCTCTTCTACTGAGCTTCACATTTTACTCTCCTGGCCAGACAGCACCTAACTGAAATCCCCTTTGCTAGTGCGTGGCATCACAATTCCATTATCAAACATCTCATTCCTACAAAACTTCTCATTCTTACTGAGAATATTCCAGTTTCAAGTTAAATCTTTGAAATGCAGGGTGATAACTAGTCAAGAGAGAAATAACTCAGTACAACATGGCAAGGTATTCAAACAATGAAACAAGGTATAATTCCCTAAAAAGAGTCAGATCTTATTCCCAGGTCCTGATTCTAGGCTGAATTTCATTTTCAACTTGTTCATTCAATCGTAAAGTCCTTGTAGTGAGACTCTTGCTTTCCTTATTGTCTCAACTAATGGAAGATAAAATAATTTCAGGAGCTTTTTGAGTTTTAAATATTTTATGATAGCTATGGCATCTTTCCCAAACAAAGCATTAGGAGATTAACAGCTCCACTGGAGTTTGTGTGTCAATGAGGTGGCATTTTCAGAGTCTCAGGACAAGCTTATCAATACACCAGTAATAGCTAATCTTGGCTGAAGGCAACCTTTTTTTTAAATTGAAAATAAATTCTTTTATACAATATATTTTGATCATGGTTTCCTCTCCCTCTTCTTCTCCCAGACTCTCCCCATCTCTTCACCTTTCCAACTCCACACCTTCTTTCTCTCTCTTTGTAGAAAACAAACAGGCAAAAAAAAAGCTAATATAGAAAAAATAAACACAGGAAAAGAAAACAAGAATGAAAGGAAAAAGCATCAGAAGTACATATACACAGAGATGCACAAACACATACACAAATCCCATAAAACACAAAATTGCAAAACATAATACATAAGCAAAAGATTGGTGAGGTAAAAATGCCCAGATAAAGCATTACATTCAAGCATGTCATTTTGTTAGGTACTAGGGAAGTCTAGTATAGTTATTTTCTAAGTTAATCAGAAATCAAGTTGCTAAGAGACAAGCAACATGTGCATATTAAAATATAAGGAGATAGACAGGTAGTCTTCATAAACCTCAAGAGATCTGAAGAATCTGGCATTCAAAGATGTTTTCTTAACTTAAGATTTTTTGATATTGAGACATGTCAGCTCCTGACAGCACCCCCTATTCTACTCCAAGTAGAAGATGAGCATCGAAGAATCTCCAGTGGGAGATGGTTGAATTAGTGGCAAGCCTATCTCTTGGCAAGAAAAATACCTTGCTTCAACTGTAGACAGACTGCTGTCCAAATAGGACAAAACTTGGAAGCAGGTAAGTCGACAGCCTAGCTCTGCCAAGACAGGGTAGGCAAGTCCTTCATAATTCCTGCTGTACAATCAATGTCTGTCAGAGCAATGGGATCAGACGGCTGAAGATTGATGCTGTAATGTATTGAGAGAAATTGGGAACTGTCCAGGGAGCCACTGGTATGTCATTTCTTAGTTTTGGAAGCTGATGGCCCTGAACTTCCTGTATAATCAGATATACTTGTCCCTCTCAGGTCTCTGATGTGGTTGAAGACTAGATAGCTAGAGTCCCATAGTTAAATTTTGAGTTGTTTAGCAATCAAGAGGGTGTTCTGGATCTAAGAAGATGTTTTTAAAATTGTCATGCAAGTTAGGATAGAAGCTGAGTTGGATATAGAACTTTAAACTCATGGAGATGGTTAGATAGTAGAATGTTAAAGTCAGGTGCCAAATACATATGGACTGGACAATGGGAATGTATGCTAAGCCCTATAACTCTCATAATTGTGGCCTAATTATTTCTGTGGTTTTGTATTGTATTTGTTGTTACAAGAGAAAGAGCCATTTGTTGGACTGAAAGGGGGAGCTGTTGGGGGGGAGAAAGATATGCCTTAAACTTTAAAAAAAAGGAAGTGGATGGGGGGGTGAGGGGGAAGAGGGTGGGAGGGTAGGACTGGAGGGGGGAGTAGTGAGGGGATTGCGATTGAGATGTAGCTTGAAGAAATAACAAATAAATTATAAAAAATTAAAAAGAAAGCATTACAAGACAAAAACATGTCCAAAAATAGCACTGAGTTTGTTTTGAGTCGGATATCTACTGCTGAGCATGGGGCCTGCCCTTATATATAGTTTGTATAGAAAAGTAAATTTTTTCTTTGTAAGCTGTTGGAGACAGCTTCTTGGTTAGGGATAAGTATTTGTGTCTAGGTACCCCATCTACACTTGAACATGTGTAATCCCCAAGCATGCTGCTACCACCTCTATGAGTTCATATGTGTGTCAGTCCATCTGTCCTTAGAAGGTCTTACTTCCTTGATGTCCTCCATCTCTTCTGGCTTTTAAACTCTTTCTGCCTTCTCTTCAGGAGAGTTTCCTGAGTTCTGAGGGTAAAGATTTGATGGAGACATCTCATTTAGAATTGGTATTTCAAGTTCTCTCACTCTCTGCACATTCTAAAGTTGTGGGTCTCTGTGTTTGTTCCCATCTACTGCAGGTGGAAACTTCTCTGATAATGGTCAAGAGAGGCAGTGATCTATGGGAAAGTAGAATGTCACTAAGTATCACTATATTTCCACATTTGGGCCTTAAATCCAGTAGTATCTTGGTTGGTTACTCCAACAATTTCAGTGCCACTAATGCACCAGAGTATCATGTAGGCAGGCCACCATTTCAACACAAAATTTTTGTAGTTGGGTTGATATTTGCTTTTTTTCTTTGGTAGCATGCAGAGTACTTTCCAGTACCATGGACACTAGTCATTAGGAGTGAAGGTGTTAGGTAGGTACTAGCTCAACTTCTCCATGTTCAATGAGATATGTAGATGTTATCTTCAGCAATAAGGACTTATTATCATTTGTAGAGAACAACCAATAGCCTTGGCAATAGTGTGAGTTGTTTGGTGGTTTCCATGGGGCTCCTTTGGTCACCGACTCAATTAGATATAAACCACTCGCAGAAATGTTGGTTTCATTTGGTAGTGAGAGATGTCTAGTTGAGACTTTGTCTCTCCTGTTATTTGGTGATTCCATGTAGACTTCTTCCACTTGTGTATATATATTAAGAAGCTTCTACTATAGTAATTTTCCATATGTCCTCTCAGATGGCCCTTAATTTTAGCTGTCCTTCAATTTATTCCCGCCCTTTCCCTTTCTTCTCTCCCCTTATCTTTTAATCCTTTTATTCCAATTACTCTCCTGCCAGGTCTCCATAACTATATATTCTATTTTTCTTTCCTTGGGAAACACTTTCCTTACCCATAGTCCTTTACTCTATACCTAACTTCTGTGATTATACTGACTGTGGCACACCTATTTAAAGACTTAAAAACTAATAGCTACATATAAGCAAATACATACCATATTTGTCCTTTTTGGGTCTGTATTACCTCCCTTTTGGTGATATTTTTCTAATTCTACTTACCTGAAAATTTCATTATCTCATTTTTTTTACAGCTGAGTTATATTCCATTGTGTAAAGGCACCATATATTCAATATCCATTTATCTGTTGATGCGCATCCAGGGTATTTCTAATTTCTGGCTATTATGATTAGAGAGATGAGAAACTGTCTATATAGTAGAGTGGAGAGTCTTTTGGATATATGCCCAATAGTAGTCTAGCTGGATCCTGAGGTAGATCTATTCCCAGCTTCCCAACATTCATACTGATTCCCATACTGGTTGTACAAGTTTGCACTGCTTCCAGAAACAGAAGAGTGCTCCCCTTGCTTCACATCCTCAGCATCATGAGATGTCATTTATTTTTTTGACTTTGGTCATTCCAACTGGTATAAGATGAAATATCAAAGTGGTTTTGATTTGTATTTTTCTAATGACTAAAGATGTTGAACAATTCGCTAAATGTTTCTCAGCCATTTGTGTTTCATCTTTTGAGAACTCCTTGTTTAGATCTGTACCACATTTTTAATTGGGTTGTGTTCTTGATGTCCAGATTTTTCACTTCTTTGTATATTTTATATATTAGCCCAATGTCATTTGTGTAATTGGTAAAGATGTTTTCCAATTCTGTAGGCAGCCACTTTGTCTGAATGATGGTAAACTTTGCCATAGAGAAACTTTTTAGTTTCAGGAAGTTCCATTTATTAATTGTTGAGTCAACTAAAATTCAAACTTCTGGGTAAGCCTGTGAAGGTTGTTAATCATCACATTATTTGAAGCAGGAAGACCCACCCTAAATCTGAGCCATCCCGTATAGGAGCTCACATAAAAGGACAAAGAAGGATGCTTTCTCTTTTTGTCTTCTTGCCCACTCTCACTGGTAAGAGGCATTGTCCCTATCTTGTCCCTGAGGCATTCCTTAGCCTAGCATCAAAGCCAACTTCTTCTATATTCCATTGTGAATAACAGCAGCTCTGCAGGATTTTTTTTCAGGTCTCCAAGACCAGACTGGGACTTCTGAGACATCTAGCCTCATGGAATAAACAACTACTGGATTCTCAGCCTTTCTATCATCAGATAATCATTGTTGGACTACCTAGACCACAACTTATGAGCCAATTTAATGAATACCATATAATATTCATTCTGACAGTTCAATACGAGGTTCATGGGATATTGTTGTGACCAACATGATGATGACATATTGCTGTAACAAACCTGACCATGATGCTTGTGGGAGGATTGTCAAAGGACTTTGGAGCTTTGAACTGGTGAAGCCATTATGTGCTATTAGGATACCATGGAAGATAATAATCCAAAAAGAGATGCAGAGCATGGAGGCACAGCTTCTGAAGTTTCAGAGGGAAGCAAAGACTTTATCCAGGTCATTTATGTAGTATTTTGAATTAAGAATATGTAGTGTTTGGTGAGTTGGAGCTGAGAATCATCTGTAGTTAACAAGAGCCCAGAACCAATAAAATGAAACCCTTATTTTGCTGGGACAATCAATGTTGGTTAGTTGGAGCTAAGAAATTAGCAGTGATTAAGAAGAGTCTAGTATCATTGAGATGGAATCTTCTGGTCGTATTTCTCTGGGATCAGCAGGCAGAAGCTATGGTCCAGAAGGGTGCCAAGCTGCCTCAAATGCTGTCAGCCAAACTTGGTACTGTTTAAGAGTCACTCGGGTGGTATTGGTTTTCAAGACATGGAGGGGTCAGGGAGAGAAGCTGAGATTTGATACTTTGTGGTTGGGCTGAAGTCCGTGAGTAGAGGACAGGAGAATCCACTGGTGAAAGTGCAGCTTCAATTGCAGTAGAGATTCAAGTATATGGGAGATGCCAGTGCCATGGGGTGACTACCAAGAACAGAGGCAGCTGCAGTGGAGCCAGCCTAAGCCTTCAAGACAAGATGAGTGTTCTGCAGATGGCAAAGCCAGAGAACTGCTCCTGCCTGGGCTCTTGGAGACCAGAGGATTGTGAGTGAGTTCAGACATCAAGTACTAACTTTGTAAAACTGTTGAAGTTTGGCTTTGCTTTGATTGTGATGTGCCTGGATTCTTCTCTATTGTTTTAATGTTTATTTATTACTTCAGGTTATCTCCATCACCATACCCTCTTTCCACCCCTCCCAGTCCCGCGTTCTCACCCTCTACCCCCATCCCTTCCATCCCACTCCTCTGGAGTGGAGTGTCCCTATATAACAGGCCCCTACCCCAGTTCAGTAGTCATATGAGGGCCAAGAGCCTTCTCATACACTGGGGGCCTACAAGGCAGCACCACTAGGGCAAAGTGTCTCACTGATAGGTAACAAAGTCTATGTTCCTGCTCCCTTTGGTGTATTGGTTGTAGTATAGTTACCCTGTACTATATGGCTAAAATCCAATTATAAGTGAATAGATACCATGTGCATCCTTCTGAGTCTGGGTTAGCCCAGGTTACCCCACTCAGGATGAGCTTCTCTAGTTCCATCCATTTGGCTGCAAATTGCATAATTTCGTTGTTTCTGATAGCTGAGTAGTATTCCACTGTGTAGATGTACCACAGTTTTTTAATCCATTCTTCAGTTGAGGGACATCTGGGTTGTTTCCAGTTTCTAGCTATTACAAATAAGGCTGCTATGAACATAGATGAGCTAAACAGAGAATTCACAAAGGAGGAATCCCTAATGGCTGAGAGACACTTGAAGAAATGCTCAGCAACCTTAATCATCAGAGAAATGCAACCCAAGATGACTCTGAGATTCCATCTCACACCTGTCAGAATGGCTAAGATCAAAAACGCAAATGACAGCATATTTTGGCAAGGTTGTGGAGAAAGGTGAACACTCCTCCATTGTTGGTGGGAGTACAGGCTTGTACAACCACTATGGAAATCAGTCTGGCGATATCTTAGAAAACCTGGAATAGCTCTACCTCAAAACCCAGCCATACCACTTCTGGGTATACATCCAAATGATTCCTCAATCAAATCATAAGGACGTTTCCTAATCTATGTTTATAGCAGCCTTATTTGTAATAGCTAGAAACTCGATCCCACTTTCTTAACAGAGCTGCCTTGTTTTGCCTCAGTGGAAGAGGAGGCACTTAGTCCTAATGCTATTTGATGTGCCAGAGTGGGTTGGTACTGGGTGGGTGGGGAGTATGGGGGAAGTGGGGGATGGGACTGGGAGGAGGGGAGGGAGGGGGATGGTGATTGGATGTAAAATAAACAAACAAAAGAAATTAAATAAAAAAAGAAAGCATATAACTCTTCCCCCCCCCCCCCGAGACAGGGTTTCTCTGTGTATCCCTGGCTGTCTTGGACTCACTTTGTAAACCAGGCTAGCCTTGAACTCACAGAGATCCACCTGCCTCTGTCTCCTGAGTGGTGGGATTAAAGGCTTGGGCCTCCACACCCAGAAATATATAACTTGTTGTTTCCTTTAAAGCAGCCACAATTAAGATACTTTGTACTTTTGAAATAATGTCCAAAGTTTTAAAGAGACTTTAGACCTACTCCTCTAGGTCACCCCAGTTTTAGAGGTGACAGGCTGCTGTCTGGCCCTGATGGCTGTCACTGACAGCTTCAACAGGTTTTCTTTTAGCCACAACTTGGCCCATTCCCAAATCACTCAGGTAATGCCCTCTGTTCATGTTCTGTCTCTCTGTTTTGAATACACAAAAATCAACAAGAATGAAATTTTCTTCATATCCCAAGTCATTCCCCCTTCATCAAGTCCCAGGCTGACCATAGCAGATTCTGCTTTTTGTACTGACTTAATTCACTTTATTTTTTAACAAGAAAACATGTACTTCCAGACATTCATAACAACTTCTGCAGAACTTCTCATCAAAGACATTTCATGTACATATGAGTTAACTCAGGAATTTATTTCACAATGAAAATGGTAGCTTTTCCTATAAGTAGTTCTGTCAAGGTCTCCCCGACCTGGAAATGCACTCTTTTTCATATTTCTAGTTTCCTAATAAAGAACAGTGCTAATCATTTTCGCTGCCTCACTGTTTGCATTTTCCCCACCTTGTTCTCCTGATCACAGCTGTCTGATCCCAGGGTCATCATTAACCTTCCAAAGATGTACATCGTGAGGTCTTCATGGAACACCTCTCAGATAAGGTAGCCAGGCCTCTGAAACAGGCTGAATTACCAGGGAGGCCACAGATGAGTCTCTTGAAGTTACTATTTCTAACTTGAGTATTAGCAGAAAAAGGCTGCTGCACAGTGGGATGCATTCCTTCCCATTGCAGCACAAATCATGATTAAGAGGCAGCTGCCCTCCATGCCACCCTTTACAAGGTGAGAAAGAGAATTCTCAGCAGTGCATAGTCCAGATGTTCACAGTGATAAATGGTGGAGGCTGTGTCTCAACTCTGAGGGTCTGGGCATCACTGTTAACACCAATTTGGCACAGTAGGCAGCCAGATGGCTTTGCTGACATGAAGAATTATCAACAAGCAAGACTTTTCTAGGTAACTTGGCTTCCTCTGGGGCCTTCCACAAGGGTTAGAATTTACTTCCTAGCCATAATGAGGACATTTGGCAACTGTGCTTCTGCACATTGACAAGTTAATGTCTCATAAATTAAATGACACTAATTTGGCATAATTTTTTAGAACTTTTCTAAAGTATTTTTGATCCATTGACATCTGAAGCAAAGGAAGTTTACATAATGTCCATCATTTTCTTAAGCTCTTTCAATTTGTGTATAGGATCATGTCTTGCACTGCTGTCTATTGGTTATTTATATATATAGATATAATTCACACAATTAATATCAGTCTGAGTAGCTAACATTGGTCACTACTGCAACCCTGTGCAGTAGAGGCTTATATCCCACTGCAGCATACTACAATACAGAATGAGTACCTCTCCTCTGCCAGATAGCTAACTCATATACCACTAGTGGTCTTAACGGTTGTCATACGAGGAAGACCAAAAGTATGAGGAGCACATTGACACACTTAAGGAGCAGCTAAAATTATTGCCAGAAACATTTCCATTGGCCAGAATCAAGTCATGTGCCCACAGAGTTGGAGGGGGGGGGGCTGAAAATGTGGAGAAAGACACAGATACTTATAACCAGAAGCAAGCTTTCTGCAATTCTTCATATGCCAAGCCCAGAAAGTTGGGAAACACAGGAAAAAATAGAAAGGAAAAATATTTCACAGTTCTTTCTTTCTTTGAGGACATAACTATGTTCCTAATCTGGTACTGTACTCCTGCGATCCAGTGTTCCTTCTTCCTCAGCCTTCTAAATAGCTGAGACTATGTAACTGTACCCAGAGGAAAAAATAATGTGTTTCAATCAATGCAACAATGATTTAAATTTTCTGGGAATATTATATGGTGCCTCAAAGGAGGGAGGTTTTATTTTGGCTAAGCTGAGGAGCAGGTTCTGGCATCCAAAGTTCCGAGAGGAATCCATTTTCCTGATCCTCCTCCCTGAGAATAAACTTTCACATCACTAGGCACCTCTATTCAAGCTATCAATGGAGGGAAGCAGCTTTCACAGTACTACACAACTGTGGTGCCTATGAACCACAACATTAACCCTCATTGCAAGATATCTCTAAAGATTCAATAATGGTGCTCATATTTTGGTGGTAACCAACTTCTTTCTAGTTAGATTTAAGGCATGCTCAGCAGGAAGGAAATCATGCCTGGTCCTGGAAGCCTAACCAGCTCTTCCAGGACTAGTGAGGTCATGTATCTTAGAGGAGCTTCTACTACTATTGACCCAGAAGGATCTGTAGATCTTTGGTTGTACTGCCAGCATCCCACTTAGGAAGTAGTAAAGGATCAAAGAGCAATGGATGAATAGTTTAAGGATTATGCTGGTCTCTACAGGTACATGAAGACCCATCCTCATCTGTATTAAGTGATCTGTTCTCCCCATCAGTAGGCAGAAAGTTCACAGCAAGACAAATCTGGAAGTCCTCTGATGGGCACAGATACTTGTTGGGGAAATGAGGCTGACCACTAAGGCGACGACGACCCAGTTCCCCTGAAGCTAACAGTATGAACTCAGTCTGTCCTCAGCACTTGTAGTGGTTCCAACTTGAATGAGTATATCGATGACCTAGGTCCCTGGGGAAGACACACTGGTCCCACTGCATGGTTCGGGGCAAGTGTGAAGTGTCAAGTTTTCATAACCACTGCCAGAGGAGCCAAAGTGAGGGTATGGTACTGACCACCAGACCCCAGTGTAGGCTTTGCCTCATCCTGAGTCTGTATTCAGGTAGGCAGTAAGTCTCAAACCCCACCACCACCACCACCCCAACTTGCTCAGCAGCAGTGGGATATAAGTTTTAGGCTGCTACTACTTGATCTGGTCCCAGAGACTTAGTAAGCTATGGGCATCAGTGTCTGATGCTTCTTGTACCCTACAAAAATCTGTAGAGATGAAAAACAGTCTCTTGGAAAACAAGTTACTTTTAATAATTCATGGGCTTGCCAGGAGATACAGAGTCCCAGCAGAGCACTGAGGACATCTGGAGGAGGAGAGAAAAAACTCTGGCAGGCTGAACTGTGGGGCTGAGAATAGAGCAGAGACAGGAAGGAGACAAGTTCCTAAAAGAGATGACCTGTCTGCTCTTTTAGACAGAGGGCAGCTCACACTACTTGAGCCTTTTCTCTTATTCATGCTTTTCTCCATTCTGAAACAGCTTCTTTATATCAGCCTTTCCCATCACTTGAAAGCAACAGCCACAACAACAACAACAACAAAACTGACTTGATTTGAGCAGCCCTCCCTTGCCACAGAAGTCAGGTCAGTTCTTTCTCTTTCTGTTCACATTGTCTGCAGATTGCCTTCACGGTGTTCTTATCATCTTGCATTTACTGACTAGGTTGAGTTTCTGTTCAGATGTAAGTTCCTTGAGAATAGATATCTGAGCTACCTAATTCCCAGTACAGGAGAGCTGAGTAACCCTGGGTGAGTGGCCATGAAGGGAATATTTTTGAGGGAAAAACGAAATAAAGGAGTCAGTGTTTTGATCCACTTGCTTAAGGTTATACAGCTGTAATTCTAACTATGGACTGTTTAAGCCCAAGTTTATGCTCTACATAATCATGTTTTTACCTGCACTTTTAAAGCTTCTTTGAATTTTCCATGTATATCCTTGCATTTCAAAATTCTCCAAAAAAAGAAGACAAATTATCTGTGTGGTTAGGAAAAAACATTGAATGGACCCAAAGCTAGGAGCAGCAGAAGATAGTAATTTGAGTAACTTGTTGAAAGGCAAGGTACAGACAGGATCAAGTGAGTATTGCCTCAAAAGTCTGTAGTCTGATCCTCTCTGGCTGATCCTGAAGAGGAATCTGAGCTACATTTGGTCTCTGAAAAAGAATAGGATGTAGCCCAGATTCTCAGCCTAAATTAGGAAAAAGAAACTATTTTCTAAGTTTTTTTTAGCCCCCTACATGACACCTTGTATTATGTGGTGTGTACAGGACACTCCCTGGACCGATACACAACTCCCAGTGTACACAACTGCAAACATCAGCCCAGATGGGCCGGAGGCCTGTTATATAAGTTACTGATTACAGCAATAAGGAACCTTGGCAATTGCCTACATGTTCGTCTTTGCACAAAGGAAACTTCCATGCTGGGATGACTCCCAGGAGAAATACTGTAAACTCCTCCCTTTCCTTTGGCCTTGCTCTGCCCTGTCCATCCCCCACCTCCCCCTGCAGCTGCAACTTCTTGTAGCAAATGGTTCCAAACTTCAGTCTCATTCATCCTCCTGTTCCATGAATGTTTAATGGACATCAGATCTACAATTGGCTGGATGCTGGAAAAAGAACAGACAAACAGGATAGAGCATCTTCCCCACTAAATATGGAAAAGTAGGAACAGAGAGCATTGGCTAAGCTGCTGGGAATGTGAGAGTAACCCTGGTAACCAAGGAGACTGCAAGACCAAACCAGATAGGATGCTTTCTTTTTTTTTTTTTCAGTTCTCAATTTTTTTTGAGGGTTTTTTTTTAATAATTTATTTTTTATTTCTTCAAGTTACATCTCAATCACAATCCCCTCCCTACTCCCCCCTCCAGTCCCACCCTTCTACCCTCCTCCCCCTCAACCCCCCCATCCTCTTCCCTTCTTCTTTTTTTTTTTTTTTTAGTTTAAGGTATTTCTTTTTTCCCCCCAACAGCTCTCCCTTTCAGTCCAAAAAATGGTTCTTTTTCTTATAACTATAAATACAATACAAAACAACAGAAATAAATAGGCCACAATTATAAGAGTTATATGGCTTAGCATACATTCCCAATGTCCAGTCCATATGTATTTGGCACCTGACTTTAACATTCTACTATCTAACCATATGGCTTAGCATACATTCCCAATGTCCAGTCCATATGTATTTGGCACCTGACTTTAACATTCTACTATCTAACCATCTCCATGAGTTTAAAGTTCTATATCTAACTCAGCTTTCATACTAACTTGCCTCATAATTTTAAAAATATCTTCTTAGATCCAGAACACCCTTTTGATTCCTAAACAACTCAAAATTTAACTATGAGACTCTAGCTATCTATCTATTCTTCAACCACCTCAGAGACCTGAGAGGGATAAATATATCTGATTATATAGGAAGTGCAGGGCCTGCAGCTTCCAAAACTAAAAAATGACATACCAGTGGCTGCCTGGAGAGTTCCCATTTTCTCTCCATACATTACAGCATCCATCTTCAGCCATTTGGCACCATTTCTCTGACAGACATTAGTTGTAGAGCAGAAATTATGAAGGACTTACCTACCCTGTCTTGGCAGAGCTAGGCTGTCGACTTATCTGCTTCCAAGTTTTGTCCTTTTTGAACAGAAGTCTGTCTACAGTTGAAGCAAGGGGTTTTTCTTGCCAAGAGAACGGCTTACCACCAATTCAATCATCTCCCACTGGAGATTCTTCGATGCTCATCTTCTACTTGGAGTAGAATAGGGGGTGCTGTCAGGAGCTGACATGTCTCGATATCAAAAAATCTTAAGTTAAGAAAACATCTTTGAATGCCATATTCTGCAGATCTCTTGAGGTTTTTGAAGATGCCCTATCTATCTCTTATATTTAGATAAGCAAATATTGCTTGTCTCTTAGCAACTTGATTTCTGAGTAGCTTAGAAAATAACTGTGATAGACTGTCATAGTAACTAACAAAATGACACGTTTTCATGACTATTAGTTTCCGTTTCTTAATTATCCTAAACAGTTTATGTCGGTTGGTAGCGAGAGGTCAAAACTTGACTTTTCATTTTCAAGTATTACTAAGATCAATACCTTTAAGAAGCATTACCCTTAATTTTGCATCAATATACAAAGATCAATACCAATGTGGCCAAATATAATCTTAATTTTGTATCAATATACAAAGATTAATACCGATATAGCCCAATACAATCTTAATTTTACATTAATATAAAAGGGTCAATACCATTGTGGCCAAATATAATCTTAATTTTGTATCAATGTACAAAGATCAATACCGATGTAGCCCTATACAATCTTAATTTTGCATTAATATACAATGATCAATACCAATTTAGCCAAATGTAATATTAATTTTGTATCAGTATACAAAGGTATAAGGCTATATTCAATAATCTGTCCTTTTTTCTTGATCTTTCCTATACTATGTCTATGTCCCATTTTTCTCAAGTCTGTTCACTCCTATATAGGAGAGAAAGGAGGATACAGAAAAGCAAAAGAGAGAAATCCCTGGGTCTAACCTCCAAAACCCATTTAACAAGATCATTTAACAGCTTGTAGTCTTTTCCCCTAAATAACAAAATTTTCTATTATCTATCAAATAACCAAAGTGGGGGGAACACCCTCCCCACCTTCTGGGACGTTGGGATGGGACGTTGTTCTCTTGAAATGACTTCCTGCTGATTTGGGACATAGTAAACCTGTTTGGGGCCCAAACCAGGATGGAAAAATGGTTAAAAATGTTAATAGAATCATTTGATGTTCAGTCCTTTTGTGCTCAGCTATTTAGATGTCCTACGAAGTTCATAGACAGAAGCTGATCTTCAGAGCTTTACTGAAGATCTGGTTGGAGTAGTCTGTGGAGCTGAACGATCTTAGGGATTTTGAGTTGTTGTGGTTGTAGACTTTTGAGGAAACTGCTATTGAAGAAGTCTGCAAGGCTGGATCATCTGGGCCACTCGTCTTCTTTGGTGTCTGATCTGTTTTCTGCTGAGGTTTCCGTTGTTCAGTTGTCCCTGGATTTCTTGAATGGATGCTTTAAATCTCCTGGAAAGATAAGAACAGAGCCCTGCCCTAATCCTAACTCTGGGACAATTACCTTTTTTTTGGGGGGGGGGGTCAGGTAATTTTTTTCCTGGAGCAAATTTGTTTTTTTTTTTTTTTGATAATATATAAAGTATTACCTTTCAATCCAGATTAAAGAAGAAATTATTTTGATATTTTGGAGCTAAACAAACCTTTAGTGTATATATTTTGAGATCTCAAAGGACAATTTGTTTGAATTGCAGCCTGCCTTTTGTAAGTAGCTTTTAAACTTAAATCTTTCCAAATCCTATGAGCTTTTAAACTTAAATCTTTCCAAATCCTATGTGCCTGTCTCTGCATTCTAAATTTTGGGATCAAAGACATGTGGTTCCCAACTGATGGGATTAAAGATGTGCTCCTCCACTCCTGGATCAAAGTTTTTCTCTGTTTAGAGCTTGTTGTGTATCAGGTGGCCTTGAGCTCTGAGATCTGCCTGTTTCTGTCTCTAGTGTGTTGGGATTAAGGGTGTATTCTTTCCCAATGATGTGACTAAGGGTCTGCACCATCACCACCCTGTTTCTTGTAACTCTAGAATTTATAAGACAACTATCTCTATAGTGATCCTCCTGTCTCTACTGGAGGTAACGGCATGGGCTAACACCATGCATTATTTTACCTTAGCTCTAAGTTTTTTCAACTTTTGGAGGTTTGTAAAACCAGGTTGAACAGCTGTCACCTTTAATTTATTTACAGTGTTTTAAATCTGTTACCTGCTTTTTAATGCCAAACCATGGAAATAGCCTATACCTCTACCAAAAAAAAACCAAAAAACAAAAAAAACTTTAAAGCTGCTATCAAGTTTGTGTAATCTCTGTAGCCACCTGCAGTCTAACATTCTAATCTGAAATTAAGGCCATTTTCCTTTCATGCCAGTAAGGTAAATTATAGTTTGAAAATTCTATATTGTATTTTTATTATATTTTTAAGCTTATTAACTCTTTTTTTTTTTGGTTTTTCGAGACAGGGTTTCTCTGAATATCTCTGGCTGTCCTGGACTTGCTTTGTAGACCAGGCTGGCCTCGAACTCACAGAGATCCGCCTGCCTCTGCCTCCCAAGTGCTGGGATTAAAGGCGTGAGCCACCACTGCCCGGCGCTTATTAACTCTTTTCTTAAAAAAGTATTATTTATTTCTAGAACATAGTTTCCTCCCTCCTCCCCTCTTGGCCCCTCCCATCCTCTCTCCTTCCCTCCCTCTCTCCTTTCCTCCCTCCCTCCCTCCCTCCCTCCCTCCCTCCCTCCTTGTTCCTCTACTTGGTACTCTCCTTCTCCTCAGATGAGATGGGTCCTCACATATTATACTCCCTCAGATCTTGCATCATGTGAGGCCCAAGAGCTTCCACTCATACTGGAGCTTGATAAGGCACACCATCTAGGGTGTGGGGTTCCACTAACCTGCAGCAGATTCCATGACTCACTGGTGGGTAGAATTTTTCCTAGGATAGATATGCTAGGTTCCTATCTATTTGGGTGTGTGGGTTGTAGGATAGTTATCCTCTGATGTATGGTTAATATCCATTTGTAAGGGAATACATACCATGTTTATCTTTCTGGGACTGCGTCAGCTCGCTTAGGATGAGCTTTTCTAGTTCCATCCATTTGGTTTTGAATTGCATGATTTCCTCATTTCTGATAGCTGTGTAGTATTCCATTGTGTAAATGTACCACAGTTTTTTTATCCATTCTTCAGTTGATGGACATCTGTGTTGTTTCCAGTTTCTGGCTATTACAAATAAAGCTGCTATGAACATTTTTGAGGCAATGTCCTTGTGGTTTCATTTCAAATCTTTTGGACATATGCCCAAGAGGGGTATGGCTGGGTCTTGAGGTAGATTTATTCCCAATTTTCTAAGATATCTCTAGATTGATTTCCAAAGCGCTTGCACAAGTTTGCAGTCCCACCAGCAATGGGGGAGTGTTCCCCTTTCTCCACATCCTCGCCAGCATGTGCTATCATTTGAGTTTTTGATCTTAGCCATTCTGACAGGTGTGAGAGGGAATCTCAGAGTTGTTTTAAGTTGCATTTCCCTGATAACCAAAGATGTTGAACATCTCCTCAAATGCCTCTCAGCCTTTAGAGATTCCTCTTCTGTGAATTCTCGGTTTAGCTCTGTACCCCATTTATTGATGGGGTTATTTGATTTTTTGGTGTTTAATTTCTTCAGTTCTTTATATATTTTGGATATTAGCCCTCTGTCAGAGGTTGGGTTGGTGAAGATCCTTTCCCACTCTGTAGGCTGCCATTTTGTTCCAAGGACAGTGTCCTTTGCCTTACAGAAGCTTTTCAATTTTATAAGGTCCCATTTATTGATTGTTTGTTTTAGTGCCTGAGCTATTGGTGTTCTATTCAGGAAGTTGCTACCAGTGCCAATGATTTCAAGGCTTTTCCCCACTTTCTCTTCTATTAATGTTAGTGTGTCTGGATTTATGTTGAGGTCCTTGATCCACTTAGACTTAAGTTTTGTACAGGGTTATAAGTATGGATCTATTTGCGTTCTTCTACATGTTGACATCCAGTTAGACCTGCACCATTTATTGAAGATGCTTTCCTTTTTCCATTGTATGTTTTTGGCTTCTTTATCAAAAATTAAGAGACCATAGGTGTGTGGGTTTATTTCTGGGTCTTCAATTCGATTCCATTGGTCAACTGGTCTGTTTCTATACCAGTACCATGTTGTTTTTATTACTATTGCCCTGTAGTACAGCTTGAAATCCGGGATGGTGATACCTCCAGATGTTCTATTATTGTACATGATTGATTTAGCTATTCTGGGTCTTTTGTTATTCCATATGAAGTTGAGAATTGTTTTTTCCAGATCTGTAAAAAATTGAGTTGGTATTTGGATAGGAATTGCGTTGAATCTGTATATTGCTTTTGGTAAGATTGCCATTTTTATTATGTTGATCCTACCTATCCATGAACAAGGGAGATCTTTCCATCTCCTGATATCTTCTTCAATTTCTTTCTTCAGGGTCTTGAAGTTCTTATCATACAGGTCTTTCACTTTCTTGGTTAGAGTTACCTCCAGGTATTTTATATTATTTGTGGCTATTGTGAAGGGTGTTGATTCCCTTATTTCTTTCTCAGCCCATTTATCTTTTGTGTAAAGAAGGGCTACTGATTTTTTTGAATTGATTTTGTATCCAGCCACCTTGTTGAAGGAGTTTATCAGCTGTAGAAGTTCTCTGGTGGAATTTTTGGGGTCACTGATGTATACTATCATATCATCTGCAAATAGGGATACTTTGACTTCTTCCTTTCCAATTTGTATCCCCTTGATCTCTTTCAGTTGTATTATTGCTCTAGCTAAAACTTCAAGTACTATGCTGAAGAGATATGGAGAGAGTGGGCAGCCTTGCCTTGTCCCTGATTTTAGAGGAAATGCTTTAAGTTTCTCTCCATTTAGTTTGATGTTGGCTATTGGCTTGGTGTAAATTACTTTTATTATTTTTAAATATGGTCCTTGTATGCCTGATCTCTCTAAGACTTTTATCATGAAAGGGTGCTGTATTTTGTCAAAAGCTTTTTCAGCATCCAATGAGATGATCATGTGGTTCTTTTCTTTCAGCTTGTTTATGTGGTGGATTACATTGATGGATTTTCTAATGTTGAACCACCCCTGCATCCCTGGGATGAAGCCTACTTGAGCATGGTGTATGATACTTTTGATGTGATCTTGGATCCGGTTTGCAAGTATTTTATTAAGTATCTTTGCATCCATGTTCATAAGGGAAATTGGTCTGAAATTTTCTTTCTCCATTGGGTCTTTGTGAGGTTTAGGTATCAGGGTAACTGTGGCCTCATAGAATGTGTTTGGCAGTATTCCTTCTGTTTCTATGTTGTGGAAGAGTTTGAAGAATATTGGTGTTAGCTCTTCTTTGAATGTCTGGTAGAATTCTGTGCTGAAATCATCTGGGCCTGGGCTTTTTTTGGTTGGAAGACTTCTAATGACTTCTTCTATTTCCTTAAGGGTTATAGGACTGTTTAATTTGTTTACCTGTTCTTGATTTAACCTTGGTAGGTGGAATCTATCAAGAAAATGGTCCATTTCATTTAGATTTTCCAATTTTGTGGAGTACAAGTTTTTGAAGTAGGACCTAACGATTCTTTGGATTTCCTCAATGTCTGTTGTTATTTCCCCCTTTTCATTTCTGATTTTGTTGATTTGGGTATTTTTCCTGTGCCTTTTAGTTAGTTTAGCTAAGGGCTTGTCTATTTTGTTGATTTTCTCAAAGAACCAGCTCTTGGTTTTGTCGATTCTTTGTATTGTTCTTTTTGTTTCTCAGTTGTTGATTTCAGCCCTGATTTTGATAATTTCCTCTCGTCTGCTCCTCTTGGGAGTGTTTGCTTCTTTTTGTTCTAGCTCTTTCAGGTGTTCTTTTAGGTGGCTAGTATAGGAATTCTCCAGTTTCATTTTGAAGGCACTTAGAGCTATAAACTTTCCTCTTAGCACTGCTTTCAATGTGTCCCATAAGTTTGGGTATGTTGTGCCTTCATTTTCATTGAGTTCTAAGAAGACGTTAATTTCTTTTTTTATTTCTTCCCTGACCCAGAGGTCATTGAGGAGAGAGTTGTTCAGTTTCCATGTTTTTGCAAGCACTCTGTTGTTTTTGTTATTGTTGAAGCCTAGCTTTATTCCATGATGGTCTTATAAGTTACAAGGAGTGATTTCAATTTTCCTGTATCTGTTGAGGCTTGCTTTGTGACCGACTATATGGTCGATTTTGGAGAATGTTCTGTGAGGTGCTGAGTAGAAAGTGTATTCTTTTGTTTTGGGGTGAAATGTTCTGTAGATATCAATTAGGTCCATTTGATTCATGACATCTGTTAGGTTCATTATTTCTCTGTTTGGTTTCTGCATTGTTGATCTGTCCAGTGGTGAGAGTGGTGTGTTGAAGTCTCCCACTATTAATGTGTGAGGTTCAATGTGGGATTTGAGCTTCAGTAGTGTTTCTTTAATGAATGTGGGTGGTCTTACATTTGGGTCATAAATGTTTAGTATTGAAATTTCATCTTGGTGGATTTTTCATTTGATGAGTATATAGTGTCCTTCCCAATCTCTTTTGATTAATGTTGGTTGAAAATCCAATTTGTTGCATACTAGAATTGCTACTCCAGCTTTTTTCTTGGGTCCATTTGCTTGGTATATCTTTTTCCAGCCCTTTACTTGGAGATAATGTCTATCTTTTTTGCTGAGGTGTGTTTCTTGTAAGCAGCAGAATGCGCGATTCTGTTTTTGCATCCATTCTGCTAGCCTGTGCCTTTTTATTGGGGAATTGAGTCCATTGATGTTGAGAGATATTAATGACCAGTGATTGTTACTTCCTGCCATCTTGATGTTGGTAGAAATAGTGTGTGAGTGAGCTTCTTTCCTTTTGTTTTTGCTGCAGGCATGCTATTTGCTTCCTGTGCTTTCTTGTGTGTAGTTAACCTCTTTGGGTTGAAGTTTTCCTTCTAACATCTTCTGTAGAGCTGGATTTGTGTATAGATATTGTTTGAATTTAGCTTTGTCATGGAATATCTTGTTTTCTCCATCTATGTTGATTGACAGTTTTGCAGGGAATAGTAGTCTGGCCTGGCATTTGTGGTTTTTTAGGGTCTGCAAGACGTCTGTCCAGGCCCTTCTGGCTTTTAGAGTCTCTGAAGAAAAGTCAGGTGTGATTCTGATAGGTTTGCCATTATATGTTACTTGACCCTTTTCCCTAGCAGCTTTTAAAATTCTTTCTTTGTTCTGTACACTTAGTGTTTTGATTATTATGTGGCAGGAAGATTTTCTTTTCTGGTCTAATCTATTTGGGGTTCTGTAAGCTTCTTGTATAGTTATAGGCATCTCTTTTTTTAGATTTGGGAAATTCTCTTCAATGATTTTGTTGAAGATATTTTCTGGTCCATGGACGTGGGACTCTTCTCTTTCTTCTATTCCTATTATTCTGTGATTCCGTCTTTTCATTGTGTCCTTGATTTTCTGAAGGTTTTGTGTCAGGACTTTTTTAGATTTGACATTTTCTTTGACAGATGTATCCATTTCTTCAATTTTATCCTCTGAGCCTGAAATTCTTTCTTCCATCTCTTGTATTCTGTTGGTGATGCTAGTGTCTGTAGTTCCGATTCTTTTCTTAAGTTTTTCCAGTTCTATGGATGTCTCAGATTGGATTTTCTTCATTGCTTCAACTTCCCTTTTCAGGTCTTCCATTCCTTTAAGCGCTTTATTCATTTCCATCACCTCCTTTGCAGTACTTTGTTGTTGCTCTCTGAGGTATTTGATTTCCTCCCTTAGGCCTTCTATTATTAATATTAGCGTAGGATTAAGGTCATTTTCCTTTGCTTCAATTGGGTTCAGCTGTCCAGAGTTGTCTGTAGCATTATTGCTAGGATCTGGAGACATCCTATTGTTTTTTTTTTTTTTTAACCATGTTCTTGCGCTGACCTTTTGTCATCAGATGGACCCAGGTGTTATCTGTTTGTTTCTCTTGTTACCTGACCTTGGTGCTCAGGAAAACTCCCTGCCCTGGGGGTTGGCTGATCCTGAGATCCTGATGTTTACCTCCAGATGGCGGGCAGGTTCCTGTAATAGACTGACTGGCTCTCGGAGAGGAGAGTGGCTGCCGCTCTCCTCAACTGCTTGTGACCCAATTGGACCAATATAGAGGGGATTGGAGTGGGGAGAGGGCTAGCCTCTGAGGACCTGGGGGCTGACAAGTCTCCTCAGAAAGGCAGGTAGAGCTGTGGTTGGGTCTGTGTTCTCCTCTCAGTGACCCAGTCGTTCTGGCTCCCCAGGTAGGCTGACTATGCTGGCAGGGAGCTCCACCCACAACACATGCCGGCCTCAGTGCGCCTGTTGCTGACTGCCTCAGATGCTTGGGTGCTAGGGTGAGTGGCCCACCCGCCCCAGTATTTGTGGAGAACACACTGTCGCGGGCTCTGTTTGCAGGCAGTCTTGGCTCCTAATTACTTTGCTGTGACTGAGTTAGGTCTCTGCCTCTCCGCTACAGTGCACACTGTGCCACCATGTTGGAAACTCGGGAAAAAAATAATCTCACTTACCTTTGCTCTTGAGTGCAGGCTGGATATCAGGCAGATAGGCGGGGCTGCTGGTTTGTGGCTGGAGCCGTGGGCTGGATCCGCTCCTGGGCTAGATCTCTAGCCAGAGCTCCTCTCCAGACGGGTGAGGGAGCTGGCTGATCTCAGGGTTGTGTTCCCGGGAACTGCGTGGGCTGTTTTACCTGGTGACCGGTCTCAATGTTCGCTGTGGGAATTCAGATACTGTCTGTGTTTCACTGTAGGTTAGGGGACCTCACATTCACTCCACAGTGACTAATCTCATTCACCTACTACTCAGATGCACTGCTCTATCGTCGGCGCCATCTTGGCTCTCCCCAGGATGCTGTTTCTAAGCCCTCTCCTTCCTCTGGACCATTTCTGATAAGTGATGGGTGATCTCTAGAAGTTCTGACCTCTTCTCAGGTGTGAAATCAGCCTGAAACCCTCCTGAGTTGTGTTTTCTGAAGTGGCATGGATTCTTCCAGCCCCTCTGGGAACCCTGACTTCTTTCAGTCCACTGATGTGACTTGCTGGTTCTACAGCTGATTGCCCAGGGAGGGGCAAAATGGACCAGCACAGGTAGAGCCAAGCACTCAGGCAGGGCCGCAACTGTCCTTTAAGAGGATTGCATACATATCTTCAGCCTAGCAACACCGTTTTTTCATCGCAACTCCTGGGACTGGACACTCATTGGAGAAAAAGAACTGTAGGCTCTGTAGCAGGTTCCATATTAGAGTTTCCTAGAAGGCAGGAAAAAACCTGCTGTCATCAAGTAGAAATGGGTCATCTGACTTTCTCAGCATAAATAAGAACCCCCAACAGTCTTCTGTGTTCAAAGAGGACTAGCAACTGATGTAGAACTGCCTAGGTGCCAAGGATGGTAGCCTTCATGGCCACTCACCCAGGAGTTTCAGTTCTAGCTCGTTAATATATAGATGAGCTTCCCAGAGCTACTGCATCTCAGCAGTTATGCTGATGCACAAACCTTAGGGGGGAATCCTGCACTCACCCCACAGAGCTAAATTACCCTTTGGATAAGGGGGAGCCCCTCCTCAACAGGGGTTCCTTCTCAGGAGAAGACGACATGGGGACAAAAGAGTGTGAGGGAGCTCAACTGGGAAGCAACGAGTTCCCAGGGAAAGGTCACCCACTTGTAACAGCAAACCAGCAGCCTCCCACACTGACTAGTTAGGGATCAGTTTCTCTGTAAAGGCACAAGAAGTGCAGAGCAGAGGGAGGCAAAGGATGAACCCCAATTGTGGCTTGAGCCTTCCTCTGGGAAGAGAGAGTCTGGACTTTAAAAAGAATAAATAAGTAAAATCGCTTGAAAACAAATCTAGAAATGATACTTCACAAATATGCTGAAATGTTCCAAGGCCTAAAAATATAAAATCTACTTTTCTGAGTAGCCTGAACAAACTCAAAACCTGGAAGGTTATTATGGGAACCAAGAAGTTAAAATGATGGTTTTCAAATACCTTTCTGTCTATGCCTGATAGCAGGGCGGAGGGTGGGGGAGTTGGGGAGGCACTTAAGCTATGAATTTCCTGGGAGGAAGGAACTTTGAATGTTATACCACTGCAGAAACACTGCAGTGGGTGCTGGTGAAAAGCCACCGAGGGTAAGGCAGAAGGGACACAGGCAAACAGGAAAGTGATGGGCGGGGTGTAGTGAGGACCCAGCAGGTGGTGGGAGATGATGTAAAAGGGAGGAGCTACTGACCCTGGAAAATATCTTTGTACAGACATTCTTAGCACAGATGATGACATCTGAGGGACATTGCTAGGCTTCTATGGACCTCTGGGTGTCTCCCAAGCTTGTCTTCCAGAATGACTTCTATTCCCATGGGAAAAAAAGTTATTGTGTTAGATCATCTCTCACAATTCCAAAAAGCCTAACCTTAGACTATTGGTTCCTATGACTGTTGCAACAAATTGCCAGAAACATGTGGCTTAAACCAATGCAGGTGAGTTCTCCCAGTCTTCTACTAAGAAAGAAAGTCTGATAAGAATTCTGCTGGGTTCTTCTCTGGAGGTTCCAGATGAGATTCTACCTTGGAGGTTCCAGGTAAGATTCTACTCTTGAGTTTTTCAACTCCTAAAAATACCATCACTTCCATGGCTGGTAGCTTCTTTCTCCAACTTCAAAGCTGACAATGGCAGGTTGAGTCTTTCTAAAATACCATCACCCCAATTTCCTCTTCTCTCTCCCTCTTTTCTTTTTAAGGCACTTGTGACTAACTTTGATCTGCCCAGATGATCTCAGATAGGCCCTCTATTTTAAGATTGGCTGATTGGCATCCCTTAGTTCATTTTCAGCCTTCTCTCTCTTTTACAAGGTAACTCTTTGTTTGAATGAGAATGGTTCCCATAAGCTCAAATATTTGAGTGTTTGTTTCCTAGTTAGTGTCGCGTCGACCTCGACCAGCAAGAACAATGCAACGCGCAAAAGCTCTTCTCAAGCAGTTTATTCAGGTCCCTTGAAAACAGTCTTCCGAATCCCCGGACAGACCCAACCCACAGGCTAAATACTATATGAACAGTCAATCAAGTAAAGCCACGTGGTGCTATCTTAGAGGCCCACATATGCGGAAGCAAGCCAGATCAGCGGTCTTAGCCAAATATGCACTTGTTCACCACCGAGAGCGCTCACCATCGGGCTGGTGGAAGGCGGAAACCGGCGCCATCTTTAGGGCACGGCACATCGCAGCTCTCTACAGTTCCTCCTCTTTTGTTTTTAAAAATGTTGGTAGAAGTCCTCGGAAAGGCTTTGTAATTCCCATATCTGGGGATCTCACACGGGCCTGAGCCTGTAGGAGGGCAGTGCTCAAACTCTTACCCATCTCTGAGTCAGCCTCCCCACTCGGGGCTGCCCTGTCTTAGGTGGCCGAGACTTATCCATCCATTCCATCATTGACTTGCCAGACAATAATATCCATGGAATGAATACTTTAGTGGGCAGGGACTATGCTCAGTGAAGATTTAAGGCTTCATGGCAGCGAGCCATGCCTGAGGGGACTGGCCCGCCTCAATGGCGACAAGGGCCTATATAATCATGGCTGCATTACGCTTCTGTGTGGCTCTCATCTTGTAGATGCACCATAGTCAAACCAGAGAGGCTAGTGTCATCAGTATCACCAAAGAGCCTACGCCCGCCCACTCCTTAAGATGATCTATAGCCGTCTGTATCCAGGAAGTCAAACCATTAGCCAGGCTCAGATCCACCCGAGTGGAATTGATGTGGACGATTGTCGCTCTCAGCTCTCTCATCTTATTTTCAAAATCAGCCAACCAATCCTGTAAGAGGAGCTCTGACAATTGCTTAGACAGATTAGCAGCCTTTGTTAAATTTTGATACTGCACCGAAGTAACACACAAACCCTGCATTTTCCACTCACATCCCAACTGTGCTAGTTGCCAAAGAGAATCAATCAATTCTTGTATTAAATCTATGCGTTGATTAACTATCACAAGGCCTCCTTTGAGATGAGAATTCATAGAGGTCTGAGTATCCAATGCCTGTGCTACATTGGCTGAGATGTCATTCATGGCATTGGCAGTCTGTATAGAACTAGACAAGGCAATAGCTGAGGCAGTAGCCCCCACAGCAGCAACAGTGATGGCAGTAACTAGCTGCAGTGATGCCAAAATCTCTTTTAAGCCTGAATAGCATCACGGTATTAGGGGCCTCTACAGGAACTGGTACATATCGAGGCATTCTAGTCACCACAGCCACAGGAAAGGCTGTGGCATTCCAGCACAGGGCATAAAAGCATGTGTCCGGAGTGCATACTAACTTTTCTTCATCCAAGGATGCACTCCCATTACTTACAATCCACAGAAAAGGGGGCCAGAGACACACTGGTGAGGCTGAAAAGGTCTTACTGTGGTAAGAATGAAACGAAGAATTCCAAGTACCAGAGCCACTACCGCTAGAAAAATCCATATTGGTAGCGGACCCTAGGGAAAAACTACCTCTTTGATAAATTCCTCCCCCAAGCATAAGTATAGGTCCCAAATCCATACAGCTACCATTTGCTCCACACAAAAGCCATAAATCAAAAGGATTGGTGGCAGTCTGCTGAGGATCCCTAGTAGATATATCAAGCATTCCTGTACAAGACTTATTCACTATATTACTAATCATGGGGCTAAAGGAAAAATAATCTTGTTGAACCCAAACTGCTCTGTGCCCCTGACATCCAGTCCAGGGAAAAGGTCCTTCCTCTCCTGAGGATCCTCTACAAAAAGGTGCCCAGCATGGCTGTCTGGGGGGGGGGTCCCGGTCAGAGACTCGTGTGGGCCACCACCCCACAAGACGAAAACCATTGCCCGAAAACAAACCACCACCCCTACCCCCAAACCTCAGTTGTGGTAAAAAATCTGCTGACTGCTGAGACAATTTAATGCATTCTGTATCATCTGACCTATTGAAGCGCATTAAAAAGCACAGACTACCCTTAAAGCTGACATTTCTATTACCCTCTATAGGGCTTTTCTGATCATCAAAGGGAAGGTAGGGTAAGCCTAGGCTTCTATTACTGCTCAGTAAGCATGGAAACACAGCTGTATCATGTCTGACCGGCATCGGCTTTGGGAATATCGACAGGATCCCCCATCTCAACTCGGTCATTCCTGACATCATCACTGCTACTATCACCAGGATCCCTAGGAAGGTCTTCATGACGAATCTTCCTCACAAGGCGTTCAGGCACCCACACTGGATCTTGTTGATCCTGAGGAAAAACACAAACAGATCCTCTCACCCATGTTAGCACGGGGTCAGGCCCTCACTAAGAGCCTGTCAAAATATCCTTCCACTTCACCATGCCTTTAGGTGGACCATGGGAATCCTGATGTCTGTCCGCTGCTGAGTGGCCTTGAGCATCCAAATTTAAAAAATTTAAAGTAAATAAGGCTAAAGACATTCTCTCCTTGGGGGTACGGCCTTGGCCTATTCTCCCTTTCTGTTTTTGCAAACATTCTTTCAAGGTGCGATGAGCACGCTCCACAATTCCTTGTCCTTGAGGATTATATGGTAATCTGTGATTAAGCTGTATCTCCATCTGGTTGCAGAAGGAGACAAAGGACTGAGCCGTATAGGCTGGTCCATTGTCCGTTTTCAGCTATTGTGGTTTTCCCCATGCAGCCCAGGCTTCTAAGCAATGCCCTATGACATTACGAGCCTTTTCTCCACTCATAGGTGTAGCATGTATGATACCTGAGCAGGTATCCACAGACACATGAACATATTTTAAGGTTCCAAACTCTGAAATGTGGGTAACGTCCATTTGCCAGATTTTGAGTGGCATCAACCCTCTAGGGTTCACTCCCACACTGGGAGGATGATGATGAATCACACACTGAGGACAGTCCAAAAC
>CAJQZJ010030024.1:0-15411 GCA_907164525.1 Lophiomys imhausi | reverse complement strand
AATAAATATTATAAAGACCAGCATTGCCTAAGTGTATTCCATTTGACCCTATTGGGTGGCGAGTGCCGTCACCTGGTCACATGACTCCCTTCCATAGAGAAGGAGGTGTCGGGATTTGGATGACCAAACCGCGCTCTCGACAAATGGGAAGGCCTAAAAATTCTAAATCATTGTTTTTGCCTTCAGAAGAGGTGATTATTGCCATTATTATGAGGTTTTATAGTATGTTGAAGACAATTTGAGCTCCTTTTTTTCTTAATAGATCTCTGCCCAATAAAGGGATAGGATTTTTAATAAGGCATTATTAGAAAAGTATGGAGGGATCAAGATTGACACATTATGAGTGTCAGGAGGACCAACTGGACCACCAGCAGAAATATACTCTTGGTGAGCTTCAGTTTGAGAAGTGTAAGCCTATCTGGGCTTGCCCAGCAAGGCCAGGGACAATAAAGAACCCTGTGCTGGACATACAGTCACTGGGAAGAACAGAGATGCCAGACATGAGAGACAGAGAACTTCCCGCAGCAGTGGAAGAGCCCATGGATCTGATCCATTCAGGTCCTCAGCTGGCGGCTTTGACTCCCAAACAGAGGCCCTCCCCGGTTGCTGAGTCCTCAGCTTCTACACAGGTGTTCTAACACCCAAAAGAGGACCAGCAGAGCCACAGGATGGTAAGACTGGGGGTGATTCTCCCTGGGATTTGCAGCATGATGGCATCTCGCTGACCAGGAGTGGGGTAGTGGTAGGGTCGAGCTAACAGGTGGTTGAGCTTCCCTGAGTCAAAGCGTTGAGGACAGGGTTGTGGACTACATATCAGAACTCCCTGCTCATGCCAGCCTTGCCCCTTGGCTGGGCAACCAGGCTACAGCATCCAGAGCTCCAACCCTGGAGCAGCGAAGCAATTCTGGACCATTGAACACTGTCCGAGTGATGTGGGCTGCGATAGATGGCAGTGCTTCTGGCTGAGAAACACAGTTTGAACCTGGGATTCTCCAGAGGGCAGCTTGAAAGGACCAAGACACAGACCTGACAGCTAAGCTGCAGGGGAACTTCAGCTCTAGCCTACAGTCTGTGGCCTGTTGACCCCCCCCCACCCCACCACCACCAACATCACTAGAAACACCAGCTGTATCTCAGGAATCTGCAGTAGGTAATAACACATCCCACCCCAATCTCTGACCAGAGTACCCAGTTGGGACAAAGCAGGAAGGGGTGATCTGTGAGAGGCCCACTGAGAACCAGCCACCAGCACAAGGTCCCACCCAGCCTGTGGAGAGATACAAGTCACCAAGATTATATAACCTCCATACCAAAGCTCCTTCCTTGGCACCAAGCCCAGAATGCAGCAGGAAAAAAACAGCTAAGGGCAACCAAATGGCTAAAGGCCAGAAAAAGAGCAGAACTGACAAAAGTCAGGGAAATAGGACTCCAACAAAATTCAGCTATGCCAGTACAGCAAGTCTTGACAATCCCACCATGGCTGAAAAACAAGAAAATGATGACAAATCTATACTTATGAAAATGATAGAGGTCTTCAATGAAGAAAATAAATCCCTTAAAGAATTTAAAGAAATTACAATTCAACAGATGAAAGCAATTCCATTAAGGAGCTTCAAGAACACTCAAACAAGAGAGAAAAAAGGACAAAGCCATTAAAGAATTCCAGAAAAAGCAATCAAATCGGAGAAGGAAATGTATAAAACGGTTCAACACCTGAAATTAGAAGTTGAAGCAATAAAGAAAACACAACCAGAGACAATCCTGGAAGTAGAAAACCAAGGAAAGAGAACTGGAACTAGAGACATGAGTATCACCAATAAGATACAAAAGATGGAAGATTGAATCTCAGGTGTGGAAGACTCGATTGAAGAAATCAGTACAACAACCAAAGGAAATGAGAAATCTAAAAAAGTCCTCACCCATAACATCCAAGAAATCAAAGGCTCAATAAAAAACCCAGAACCTAAGAATTATGGGCGTAGATGAAAGAGAAGACTCCAGATTCCAATGACCAGGAAACATCTTCAACAAAACCATAGAAGAAAATTTCTGAAACCTAAAGAAAGAGATGCTGGTAAAACTCCAAGTTGCATACAGAACACCAAATAGATTGGACCAGAAAAGAAACTCCTCCTGCCACATAATAATTGAAACTCTACATATACAGAACAAAGAAAGAATATTAAAAGCTGTAAGAAGAAAATGCTAAGAAACATATAATGGCAGACCCATCAGAATTACACCTGACTTTTCCTCAGAAATTTAAAAGCCAGAAGAGCCTAGTCAGATGTCCTACAAGCCCTAAGAGACCACAGGTGCCAACCCAGACTACTGTTCCCAGCAAAACTTTTAATCACCATAGATGGAGAAAACAAGATATTTCATGGCAAAACCAAATTCAAACAATATCTATCCACAAATCCAGCTCTACAGAAGATACTAGAAGGAAAATCACAACTGAGAGAAGGCAACTACAGCCAAGAAAACATGGGAAACAAATAACTCCACTGCAGCTAAACCAAAAGAAACACACAAACACACTACCACCACCTACATAAAATAACAGGAAATGGCAAACTATGCTCATTAATATCTGTCAACATCAATGGATTCAACTCCCCAATAAAATGACACAGGCTTGCAGAATGGATCTGCAAACAAGACCCATCATTTTGCTGCATACAAGAAACACACCTCAACAGCAAAGATAGACTTTGCCTCAGAGCAAAGGATTGGAAAAATGTTTTCCAAGCAAACAGTCCAAGGAAGCAAGCTGGAGTAGCCATCCTAATACCCAATAAAATATACTTTCAACTGAAATTGATCAAAAAAGATAGGGAAAGACATACATACTTATCAAAGGAAAAAATCCATCAAGATGACATCTTAATACTGAATATGCCCCAAATAAAAGGGAACCCATATTTGTAAAAGAGACACTACTAAAGTTTAAACCACACATTGATCCCCACACATGAATAGTGGGAGACTTCAGCACCCTACTCACACCAATGGGAAGGTCATTGAGACAGAAACCAGAGAAATAATGAGAGTAACAGGGGTCATGAACCAAATGGACCTAACAGATATCTATAGAACGTTTCACCCAAACACAAAAGAATATACCTTCTTAGCACCACACAGAACCTTCTCCAAAATTGACCATATAGTTGGTAACAAAGCAAGCCTCAACCAATACAAGAAAATTGAAGTAATCCCCTGTATCTTATCAGATCACCATGGATTAAAGCTGGACTTCAACAACAACAGAAATAACAAAATGCCTACACATTCATGGAAACTGAAAAACTCTCTAATCAATGACCACTGGGTCAGGGAACAAATAAAGAGGAAAATCAAAGACTTCCTAAAATCTAATGAAAATGAAGGCACAACATACCCAAACCTATGGGACATAATGAAAGCAGTTCTAAGGAAATCTCAAAGCACTAAGTGCCTTCAAAAAGAAAATGGTGACAGCTTATATTACCAACTTAACAGCAGAACTAGAAGTTCTAGAAAACAAAGAAGCAATCACTCCCAAGAGGAGCAGATGGCAGGAAATCATTAAACTCAAGGCTAAAATCATCAATTTAGAAACAATAAGAACAATACAAAGAATCAACAAAACCAAGAGTTGGTTCTTTGAGAAAATCAACAAAATAGATAAACCCTTAGCCAAACTAACTAAAAGGCAGAGGAAAAATACCCATATCAACAAAATCAGAAATGAAAAGGGAGAAATACCAATGGACATCGAGGAAATCCAAAAAATCTTTAGGTCTTACTTCAAAAATTGTACTCCACAAAATTTGAAAACCTAAGCAAAATGGACAATTTTCTTGATAGATTCCACCTACCATAGTTAAATCAAGATCAGCTTAACAAATTACACAGTCCTATAACCCCTAAGGAGATAGAAACAGTCATTAAAAGTCTCCCAACCAAAAAAAAGCCCAGGGCCACATGATTTCCACACAGAATTCTACCAGACTTTCAAAGAAGAGCTAATGCCTGTGTCTGGCATCTTTTTTGTTTTTGTTTTGTTTTTGTGAGACAGGGTTTCTCTGTGTAGCCCTGGATGTCCTGGACTCACTTTGTAGACCAGGCTGGCCTTGAACTCACAGAGATCCACCTGCCTCTGCCTCCCGAGTGCTGGGATTAAAGACATGCACCACCACTCCTGGCAATTACAGACAGCTGTGAACTGCCATGTGGGTGCTGGGATTTGTACCCAGGTCCTTTGGAAGAACAGTCAGTGCTCTTAACTGCTGAGCCATCTCTCCTGTCTGGTATCTTTTTTTGTGGGAAGAGCTAATGCCAATACTCTTCAATCTCTTCCACAAAATAGTAACAGAAGAAACATGCCAAACTCCTCCTATGAAATCACAGTTACCCTGATACCTACACTACACCAAGCCCCAACAAAGAAAGAGAATTTCAGACCAATTTTTCTCATGAACATAGACCCAAAAATACTGAAATACTTGCAAACCAAATCCAAGAACACATCAAAAGTATCATACACCATGATCAAGTAAGATTCATCCCAGGAATGCAGGGCTGGTTCAATATAAGAAGATCCATCAATGTAATCCACCATATAAACAAGCTGAAAGAAAAAACTCACATGATCATCTCACTAGATACTGAAAAAGCATTTGACAAAATCCAACACCCTTTCATGCTAAAAGTATTAGAGAGATCTGTCTTGCAAGGACCATACCTAGAAATAATAAAGGCAATATACAGCAAGCCAGTAGCCAACATCAAATTAAATGGAGAGAAACTTAAACCATTTCTCCTAAAATCAGGGACAAGGCAAGGATACCCACTCTCCCCATATCTCTTCAACATAATACTTGAAGTTCTAGCTACAGCAATAAGAAAACTAAAGGAGATCAAGGGTATACAAATTGAAAACTAAGAAGTCAAATTATCCCTATTTGCAGACGATATGATATTATACATAAGTGACCCCAAAAATTCCACCAGAGAATTAATACAACTGATAAACACCTTCAGCGAGTAGCTGGATAAAAAAACAATTCAAAAAAATCAGTAGTCCTTCTTTACACAAAAGATAAATGTGGCGAGAAGGAAATTAGGGAAACAACACCCTTCACAATAGCCACAAACAATGTAAATTACCTGAGGGTAACTCTAACCAAGCAAGTGAAAGACCTGTACAACAAGAACCTTAAGTCCTTGAAGAAAGAAACTGAAGAGGCCATCAGAAGATGGAAAGATCTCCCATGCTCAAGGATAGGTAGGATCAACATAATAAAAATGACCATCCTACCAAAAGCAATATACAGATTCAATGCAATTCCCATCAAAATACCAACACAATTCTTTACAGACCTTGAAAGAACAATTCTCAACTTCACATGGAAAAACAAAACAAAACAAAAAAAAAACAGAATAGCTAAATCAATCATGTATAGTAAAAGAAATCTGGAAGTATCACCATCCCTGATTTCAAGTTATACTACAGAGCAATAGTAATAAAAAACAGCATGGTACTGGTATCAAAACAGGCCAGTTGATCAATACAATCAAATCAAAGACCCAGTAATAGATCCACACACCTACGGTCACTTAATTTTTGACAAAGAAGCCAAAATCATACAATGGAAATAGTACAGCATTTTCAAAAAATGATGCTGGTCTAACTGGATGTTGACATGTAAAAGAATGCAAATAGACCCGTACTTATCACCTTGCACAAAACTTAAGTCCAAGTGGATCAAAGACCTTAACATAAAACCGGACATTCTAAATCTAATAGAAGAGAAAGTGGGGAAAAGCCTGGAATTCATTGGCACAGGTGACAACTTCCTGAACAGAACACCAACAGCTCAGGACCTAAGACCAACAATCAATAAATGGGTCCTCGTGAAACTGAAAAGCTTCTGTAAGGCAAAGGACAAAACAGCCACCTACAGATTGGGAAAAGATCTTCACCAACCCCACATCTGACAGAGGGCTAATATCCAAAATACATAAAGAACTCAAGAAATTAAACACCAACAAACCAAATAATCCAATCAAAAAATGGAGTTCAGAGCTAAACCAAGAATTCACAAAAGAGGAATTGCTAATGGCAGTGAGACATTTGAAGAAATGCTCAACATCCTTAATCATCAGAGAAATGCAACTCAAGACAACTCTGAGATTCCGTCTCACACCTGTCAGAATGGCTAAGATGAAAAACTCAAATGACAGCACATGCTGGCGAGGGTGTGGATAAAGGGGAATATTCCTCCATTGCTGGTAGGTGTGCAAACTTGTACAACCACCATGGAAATCAGTCAGGCAATATCTTAGAAAACTTGGAATAGCTCTACCTCAAGATCCAAACATACCACTTCTGGGCATACATCCAAAGGATTCCTCACCAAACCACAAGGACATCTCCTCATCTATGTTCACAGCAACCTTATTTGTAATAGCTAGAAACTGGAAACAACCCAGATGCCCTTCAACTGAAGAATGGATTAAAAAGAAAACAGTGATACATCTACACAATGGAATACTACTCAGCTATCAGAAACAAGGAAATCATGCAATTCACAGCCAAATGGATGGAACTAGAAAAGCTCATACTTGAGTGAGCTAACCCAGACCCAGAAAGATACACATGGCATCTACTCACTTATAACTGGATTTTAGCCACATAGTACAGAATATCTATCCTATAACCAACAGACCCAAAGTAAAAGGAACATGGACTTTGCTACCTGTTAGTGGGACACTTCACCCTAGTGGAGTTGCCATGTAGGCCCCCAGTGCAAGAGAAAGCTCTTAGCCCTCTTGTGAGTGATGAACTAAGGAGCCTGAGATGTGGGGGCACTCCACACTGGAGGAGCAGGATAAGTGGGAGAGGGGGTAGAGGGTGAGAGGATGGGACCGGGAGGGGTGAAAGGAGGGGGCTGTGATGGAGATGTAGCTTGAATTAATAAATAAACACAAAAACATCGCATATAAAAAAGTAAAAGTATGGGTAAATATTGCTCCATACACAGCATAAAAGCAGAGCAAAATTTTGCCACAGTAGTCTTGTTGATAGCTTTACTTCTACAAGGGTCAGAAGATAATTGTCCGAAATATAAGATTAAGGGTTCTGTTATCAAAACTTAATCAATTGAAAAATGGATGCATCTGGAAAGTGTATGAAACAAGGTAATCTCTGGTTACCTTCGACAAAAATTGCATTTTTTTTTGCAAAAAAATGCAAAAATTTGCATCCATTTTCTAATTGGATGCATCTGGAAAGTGTATCAAACAAGGTTACCCAGACTTTGACAAAAATTGCATGTTCTCTCTCATATGTGGATCCTGTCATACAATTTCTGTATCTATGTATTTGAATTGGGGATAGGTATATAAAATTTGGGTTTAAGGTATGAAATTAGTAAGGAGACTGTCGCGTCCCCCTCGACCAGCAAGGACGACGCAACTTGCAAAAGCTCTTCTCCAGCAGTTTATTCAGGTCCCTTGAAAACAGTCTTCCGAATGCCGAGGCAGACCCAACCCACAGGCTAAATACTATATGAACAGCCAATCAAGTAAAGCCACGTGGTGCTATCTTAGAGGCCCACGTATGCGGAAGCAAGCCAGATCAGCAGTCTTAGCCAAATATGGACTTGTTTACCACCGAGAGCGCTCACCGTTGGGCTGGTGGAAGGCGGAAACCGGCGCCATCTTTAGGGCGCGGCATGTCGCAGCTCTCTACAGGAGACCACTTAGAAGAAAAAGAGATGTTAAGGTGAGAGAGGGTAATATAGGGCACATGAGACATGAAAGAAAGAAAAATGTCTTGTGAGGAGGAGCATAGATGGAAGGATACAAGGGAATTTGTTCTGCCTGGTTCTCGAGACCCCAAAGACCACCTAGGAGCCAACTCCAATGTAAATACATGAGGGTTATTTATTCAAGCTCAGAGCTTGGACTCTCAACACTCACTGACACAGCGGTTTGAGTTGAGAGCCCCCAGACCCAAAACTACAGAGTTTATATAGAGACTCAGACAAAGAAGCAGGCTCTTTACCATATGACTGGATGACATTTGGGTAGCTAGTCATGTCCATTTCTGATTGGTTCGTTGTTACTGACTAACCAGCTGAGGTCAGCTTGACCATCAGAAAGTTTGTTTAGACTTTTTGGGTGCTTTCTCAGAGTGAGCTGTCTGGTGATGATGAAGGAACACCCCTGGAATGCAAGGTCAGGTACATTTTGTTGTAGTTCTGGAACTGGAGGTCAGCTCTGAGTCAAACTTAATACAAAATGGAATCTTGTCTTCAAGATGGATTCAGTCAGGCTCCACAGATTCAGGATAATAGGAAAAGAGAAACAACAAAGACAAATTTTGTTTGGAAATACCATAATGAAACCTAATACTATGTGTTCTAACTAAATGTGTTTTTTAATAAAATAAGAAGAAAATGTAATGGCTATGTGTGGTAGAAGTTAGGTCTCTTAATGAAATTAGTAAGCAGTTCAGATTAGCATCTGTCAGCACATAAAGGAGAGCTTGGTGTCCCTTGAATGTGGGCCAAGATGGACAGAGTGCACTTGAGGCCATAGTTCTGCAAACTGCCCTGTTGAAGGGGTGTGACTAAGAAACCATGCAAGCCTCAAAGATGACATCAGTTGCTGTGAGAAGCAACGGGACTGCTGAACATAGTGAGAAATCTTGTGGACCCTTGAGACAGCCAATTTTCACAAGATAATGTGCTATATAAGCTAGAGAACTCCACGAGGTCTCTCTCTTCCTCCTGCCCTCCCAGACTGAGAAGTCACACTGGAGAAGTCCATAGCAACGTATACCATTAACAGAATTTAGACTGCAATAGCCCAAGACAAAGGCATGGTATGAAACCTGCTGAGAGAGTTCCTTGAAGGTGTCTATTTTGGGGCCCCAGAGTGCCAGAAAAAAAATGAGGCAAACAGGTTTGGAAGCCACTTAGAGACCTTATGGCCATGAGGTTTGTCCGGGCCAAAGAGACTGTTGAGGCGAGTATTAGCTGATGAAAAAAGCTGGCCTCAGTTTGGTGGTTGGTTGGAACAAAGTGACTTTATAAACTGGCCACAATTTGGTGGTGGAAATAAATTGGCCTTGCGAACTGGCAAAGTAAGGCTCAATGAACACTAAGCTTTGAAAAGGACCAACTGCTGAGACTGCCATAAAACCAAGTCATCCTTCAAGAGGGTGTTCTGGATCTAAGAAGATATTTTTAAAATTATGAGGCAAGTTAGTATGAAAGCTGAGTTAGATATAGAACTTTAAACACATGGAGATGGTTAGATAGTAGAATGTTAAAAGTCAGGTGCCAAATACATATGGACTGGACATTGGGAATGTATGCTAAGCCATATAACTCTTATAATTGTGGCCTATTTATTTCTGTTGTTTTGTATTGTATTTATAGTTATAAGAAAAAGAACCATTTTTGGACTGAAAGGGAGAGCTGTTGGAGGAAAAAAAGAAATACCTTACACTAAAAAAAAAAAAAAGAAGGGAAGAGGATGGGGGGGTTGAGGGGGAGGAGGGTGGAAGGGTGGGACAGGAGGGGGGAGTAGGGAGGGGATTGTGATTGAGATGTAACTTGAAGAAATAAAAAATAAATTATTAAAAAAAAAACAAGTCATCCTGCACTGACCTATCCTAAGAATTTTAATAACCTTTTAATAAAGTTAAAATAGTGTTAGTTAAGTGTTTTTAGATAAGTATTAGAGTGTTCTTAGATATTAGGATGCTCTTAGATAGATTAAAGATTTTAAGTTTATAAATAAAAATATCTATTACATCTATGCCTGCAACTTCAAAATTTACAAGAAGCTTTAACCTACTGATGGTATGGTTGAGTCAAAGGCCAACTGGATCAAGGATTTCCTCATTCCAGGGTCAACCTAGAGCTCTGGACTGGAAGCCCTTTGATCCTTGTGGCACTAAGGCATCCAGTGTCCTGTTCTACTCAACGAAGGGTAAGGAATATTAGAAGGCTGTCCAATATTGGGCAATTTCTCTTCCAGTGGCCTTTCTGCTAACAGACCGCATTTATTTGAGAGTCTATTTCCTCTGGGAAAGAGAAGCCAGCAGATTTTAAGTCATCTTATAAAGCCGAAGAAACTCGTGCATATCTTTCTTTTTTGTTTCCCTGATAGCATTAACCTGTTTTTTCCCTCTCTTTCCCCACTCTAACCTTTGGGTATTGAAAACGAAATTTCCTATACTGTTGAACATCGTCAGTAGACATCTCTGTCACTAATGACAAGGTTTGCAATTTCCTTCTGGTGTCAGGAGCAAACCGAAAGAAATTTGTCCCAGAGAAGTATTTTTCCTTTAAAGGAAGTATTAGTACACCCTCTCCTAAAGACACCCTTTAAAAGGCAGTAGGACTTTTACTGCACCTTCCCCTGGTTAAGAATTGCCAATTCATGCCGGGCATGGTGGTGCACACCTTTAATCCTAGCACTTGGGAGGCAGAGGCAGGTGGATCTCTGTGAGTTCAAGGCCAGCCTGGTCTACAAAGTGAGTCCAGGACAGCCAAGCCAAGGATACCCAGAGAACCCCTGTCTCAAGAAACCAAAAAAAAATTGCCAATTCAGTATAATACAGTGTTTTGTTTTCTTTACTAATTTTTAGTCCCTCAAGCACAGAAACAAAAACATACATCCCCACATATCATCCTCAGTATCCTATCTCTGAGAATCCAGAATCCACCAGGGATGTTTCAGGTCATGTGGGATACTTAGGATCTAAAATATGTAACTGATCTGCATAATTGCTAGCCCTTTGAGTCAATCTGAAGTCATGTTAGTTCTCTTGGAATCAGTTAAGCTCTGTCTTACAATAGCATTTCCTTTCAAGAAAGCTCATCCTTTTGGAAAATATCAAAAATTGCATATACATTTCTCAGAATCATCTAAGAAACTTTTACAGACCACTTTGTTCATAAAAGATACATAGAGAAACGTTGAATCCCTGGAAAGAACACACACACACACCTACAGGTTCATGGGGCAGCAGGGAGTGGGGAGTGGGGGACACAAAGACACTAGCCTATTACTGTCCACCAGGTGGCAATGTTAGCAAAGATTTTCATTTTTCCCATTTGTCAGCATTCTTCAATTGAATGGGTCTATCTTATTTATGAAGGTCATTATTCTTGGATCTAATTTACATAAATCCGGGTCTTCTCTTAAAGTGGAGAAAATTTTTATGTAAGATATCTTGGGCTTTTGCCCAGCTATCTACAAAAGAGACCTAGTTGTAAAACGGGATTATAAAACACTCCTGTTTTCCATCCCTGTCTTACCTACTGAACTACTGTCTGCTCATAGTTTATATTCAGACTGCATGATCCTACAGAAAAAGTATCATTCTCTTTCTTTTTAAGGTTTAAGGATCAAATTTGTTTCAATTATGAAAGATGCATCAAAGAAATGAGTCAATAGAAATTGAATGGAAATTAACTCATTTAGAGGAGGAAAATACAGGGAGCTCAGCTCATGGGGGAGGCATATCTTCTACTTAAACTTCATTAGAACTACTAGTTAATTGGGGCAGGAGAAGTAAATCAGTAGTTAAGAACACAGGCTGCTCTTCCAGAGGATCCAAGTTTGATTCCCAGCATCCACATGGTAACTTGCAACTATCTATAACTCCACTTCCAGGAGATCTGACACCATCTTCTGGCTTCCTTAGGCATCAGGGCATGCATGTGATGCACAGATATACATAAAGGCAAAACACACATATACATAAACCAAAATACCAGTGAATGACTTAGGCATCACCTTTTTGCTTAGGAAGCTGAGAATTAGCCAAATTAGCATGCCTTCTTTATTACAACATAGTCTTAGCTGGCAGGAGCTACCTTGCTCAATTCTAGATCTGCCTTGGCTTGTTTCTGACAGTCAAGTTCCACTTGTAAAACGGGAGTGACATGATGGGGTGGCGTTAAGCATTCTAAGTGTTAATTGGTCCTGTTTGCTGTATGTTACTTAATTGACTCTGATTGGTTAAATAAATGCTCAGACCTGGAGATTGGACAAAGACAGAGGTAGGCAGGACTAGGAGCTTTTAGAGAGAGACAGAGCATCTTGGGAGGGGGAAGAAGGCTGGAGAAGAAGCCAGGAGCAGACAAGGAGGACATGCCATGGGGTAGATTGAAGAGGATCCTTCCACGTGGCCTGGAACATCTGCTTAGCATGGAGAATAATAGTCCAAAGGGACGTATGTATGTATGGGGTCATATTTGGGTATTAGAATTATGAGCTAGCTTGGATGGGCTAGGATTGCTCAACCCAGGCCTAGGCTGGTTAACATCCACGTGGTGTCTATGTGTACTCATTTATACTGGCGGGTTAAGGATTAACACCGCTAATCAATTAAAGATAATATAAATACTGGGTAAATAGTTTAATTAGCTATTTTTTGTTCTACAGTGACATTATCCTTTTCCCCAGGAGTCTAAGAACCAGGCATAGCATACCTTGCTCTATTTCAAAAACACCGTCTCTGGTACATATTAAAAAATATTATGGAGTGTGTATTAATTACTTTTACTGTTGCTGGAAAAAATACCTGAAAAACCCCAACTAATTAAAGGAAGGACTTATTTTGACTCAAAATTTAAAGGTATAGTCCATCATTAGGGGTAAGCCATAAGATATCGCCAGACTGACCTCCATAGTGGTTGCACAAGCCTGCACTCCCACCAGCAATGGAGGAGGGTTCCCCTTTCTCCACACCCTCACCAGCATGTGCTGTCATTTGAGTTTCTGATCTTAGCCATTCTGACAGGTGTGAGATGGAATCTCAGAGTCGTCTTGAGTTGCATCTCTCTGATGATTAAGGATGTTGAGCATTCCTGTCTCACAGCCATTAGCGATTCCTCCTCTGTGAATTCTTGGTTTAGCTCTATTTCCCATTTTTTGATTGGATTATTTGGTTTCTTGGAGTTTAATTTCTTGAGTTCTTTATAAATTATGGATACTAGCCTTCTGTCCGAAGTGGGGTTGATGATGATCTTATCCCAATCTGTAGGTTGCCCTTTTGTTCTAAAGCTTTGTCTTACAGAAGCTTTTCAGTTTCATGAGGTCCCATTTAATGATTGTTGATCTTAGAGCCTAAGCTGTTGGTGTTCTGTTCAGGAAGTTGTCACGTGTGCTGATGAGTTTGAGGCTTTTCCCCCACTTTCTCTTCTATTAGATTTAGTGTGTCGGGCTTTTTGTTAAGGCCTTTTTTTCCAGTTGGACTTAAGTTTTGTGCAAAGGGATAAGTATGGGTCTAATTTCATTCTTTTACATGTCAACCTCTAGTTAGACCAGCGCCATTTGTTGAAGATGCTGTCCTTTTTCCATTGTACGGTTTTGGCTCCTTTGTCAAAAATTAAGTGACTATAGGTGTGTGGGGTCATTTCTGGGTCTTCAATTCGATTCCATTGATCCACTGGTCTGTTTCCATACCAGTACCATGTTATTTTTATTACTATTGCACTGTAGTACAGCTTGAAATCTGGGATGGTGATACCTCCAGATGTTTTTTTATTGTACAGGATTGATTTAGCTATTCTGGGCTTTTTGTTGTTCCATATGAAGTTGAGAATTGCTTTTTTCCAGGTCTATAAAGATGTGCTGGTATTTAGATAGGAATTGCATTGAATCTACATGTTGCTTTTGACAGGATGGCCATTTCTATTATGTTGACTCTACCTATCCACGAGCATGGGATATCTTTCCATCTTCTGATGTCCTCTTCAATTTCTTTCTTCAAGGACTTGAAGTTCTTGTCATTCAGGTCTTTCACTTGCTTGGTTAGAGTTACCTCCAGGTACTATATATTGTTTGTAGCTATTGTGAAAGGTGTTGTTTCCCCAATTTCTTTATCAGCCCATTTATCTTTTGAATAAAGAAGGGCTTCTGATTTTTTTGAGTTAAGTAAAAAAAAAAAAAAAAAAAAAAAGAAACTTCTGGTTTAGAGAGATCGATGACTTATTGGTCAAGAGCACAGGCTATATTGCATGAGGACATAGGTTCTGCTCCTTGCATGCACATGGTGACTAACAACTCTGTGTAACTCCAGTTCCAGGGGATCCAGTGATATCCTCTGTACCCCAAAGGCACCATGTACACAATCGTGCACAGAAATCCATACAGACAAAGACCGATATGCAAAAAATAAACATTTAATTTAAAAGGTATTAGTCCTAGAATTGTATTAATATATCAAGTGTTTAAAATTAGCATATGTGGTTTTACTATTAATAACAATTTTTCCTCAAAACTTATAAAAAGCCTTCCATTTTCTGAAATTCTTTTATTGCTGTTCTTTCATTTATTTTGTAAATTACATCGTTGGGATTTAATTCCCAAAGCCTTTTCTTTTTTTTTTCTTTCATCTTTTCTTACACATTACATTCTGACTGAAGTTTCCCCTGCCTCCACTCTTCCCAGTCCCTACCCCACCACTCCTCACTCACAGGTCCACTCCTCCTCTGTTTCCCTTAAGAAAAGAGCAAGCCTCCCAGAGATATCAACCGAACATGGCATACCAAATTGCAATAAGACTAGGCACAAACCCTCACAGCAAGGCTGGATGAGGCAACCCAGTAGGAGAGAGAGAGTCCCAAGAGCAGGCAGAAGAGTCAGTCACCTCCCACTCCCATTGTTAGGAGTCTCACAAGAACCCCCAGCTACCCAACCCTAGGGTAAATGCAGAAGACCTAGCTGAGACCCAAGAAGGCTCGTGATTGTTGCTTCAGGCTTTGTGATCTCCAATGAATCCTGCTTAGTTGATTCTGCTGGCTGTGTTCACCTGTTATCCTCCACCGCTGCAGATCCTACAATACCCCACCTACTCTTATGGGAGGATTCCCCTGGCTCTGCTTAATGTTTGACTGTGGGTTTCTACATCTCCTCCTATTAGTTGCTGGATAATGCATCTCTTAGGATGATTGGGCTAGGCACTGATCTATGCGCATAGCAGAATATCATTACCATTTTCTGAAATTCTAAAGCAAAGACCATTCATTACATAAAACACCCTCATATGAACCATCAAATGTTTAGGGTTTTCCAGTGGGTTTTTTTTTTTTTTTTTTTTTTTTTTTGGTTTTTCGAGACAGGGTTTCTCTGTGTATCTCTGGCTGTTCTGGACTCGCTTTGTAGACCAGGCTGGCCTCGAACTCACAGAGATCCGCCTGCCTCTGCCTCCCAAGTGCTGGGATTAAAGGCGTGCGCCACCACCGCCCGGCCTTCCAGTGGGTTTTTTTCCCTATCATGAATACTTCCATGAAAAGATACACAATTCCTTAAGGTATATTAGAAGAGGCAGAATTTCTGAGTTGAACATTTATAGATTTACTTATTAATTTTATTTTCTCCAGGTATACTACTCAA
>CAJQZJ010030023.1:0-13619 GCA_907164525.1 Lophiomys imhausi | reverse complement strand
TCGGTATATTTGTTTGTTGTATAAAGAAGGGCTTCTGATTTTTTTGAGTTAATTTTGTATCCAGCCACCTTGCTGAAGTTGTTTATCAGCTGTAAGAGTTCTTTGGTGGAGTTTTTGGGGTCGCTTATGTATACTAACATATCATCTGCGAATAGGGATAATTTGACTTCTTCATTTCCAATTTTTATCCCTTTGATCTCCTTTAGTTGTCTTATTGCTCTAGCAAGGACTTCAAGTACTATATTGAAGAGATATGGTGAAAGTGGACATCCTTGTCTTGTCCCTGAATTTGGAGGAAATGCTTCAAGCTTCTCTCCATTTAATTTGATGTTGGCTACTGGCTTGCTGTATATTGCCTTTATTATTTCTAGGTATGGTCCTTGTATGCCCGTTCTCTCCAGAACTTTTAGCATGAAGGGGTGTTGGATTTTGTCAAATGCTTTTTCTGCATCTAGCGAGATTATCATGTGTTTTTTTTCTTTCATCTTGTTTATGTGGTGAATTACATTGATAGACTTTCGTATATTGAACCATCCCTGCATTCCAGGGATGAAGCCTACTTGATCATGGTGTATGATACTTTTGATGTGTTCTTGAATTCGGTTTGCTAGTATTTTATTAAGTATTTTTGCATCTATGTTCATGAGGGAGATTGGTCTGAAGTTCTCTTTCTTTGTTGGGTCTTTGTGTGGTTTAGGAATCAGAATGACAGTGGCCTCATAGAATGAGTTTGGCAGTGTTATTTCTGTTTCTATGTGGTGGAAGAGTTTGAAAAGTAATGGTGTTAGTTCCTCTTTGAAGGTCCGGTAGAATTCCGTGCTAAAGCCATCTGGCCCTGGGCTTTTTTTGGTTGGGAGATTATTAATGACTGTTTCTATTTCCTTAGGTGTTATTGGGCTGTTTAAGCTGTTATTCTGATTTTGATTTAGTTTTGGTAGGTGGAATTTATCGAGGAAATTGTCCATTTCGCTTAGGTTTTCAAATTTAGTGGAATATAGATTTTTAAAGTAATGTCCGAATATTTTCTGGATCTCCTCAATGTCTGTTGTTATTTCTCCCTTTTCATTTCTGATTTTGTTGATTTGTGTTCTTTCCCTTTGCCTTTTAGTTAATTTGGCTAGGGGTCTGTCTATTTTGTTGATTTTCTCAAAGAACCAACTCTTGGTTTCGTTGATTCTTTGTATAGTTCTTTTTGATTCTAAGTTGTTGATTTCAGCTCTAAGTTTGATGATTTCCTGTCTTCTGCTCTTCTTGGGAGTGTTTGCTTCTTTTTTTTCCAATTCACCCAGCTTAGCTGTTAGTTCACTAATATGAGCTGTCACAATTTTCTTTTTGAAAGCACTTAGTGCTATGAACTTTCCTCGTAGCACAGCTTTCAATGTATCCCATAGGTTTGGGTATGTTGTGTCTTCATTGTCGTTGGATTTTAAGAAGTCTTTGATTTCCTTCCTTATTTCTTCCCTGACCCAGTGGTCATCCAGTAAGGAGCTGTTCAATTTCCATGTGTGTGTAGGCTTTCTGTTGATTCTTTTACTGTTGAAGACCAGCTTTATTCCGTGGTGGTCTGATAAGATACAAGGTGTTATTTCAATTTTCTTGTATCTACTGAGACTATCTTTGTGACCAATTATGTGGTCGATTTTGGAGAAGGTTCCGTGGGGTGCTGAGAAAAAGGTGTATTCCTTTGTGTTTGGGTGAAACGTTCTGTAGATATCTGTTAGGTCCATTTGTTTCATGATCTCTGTTAGACTCAATATTTCTCTGTTTGTCTTCTGTCTTGATGATCTGTCCTTTGTTGTGAGTGGGGTGTTGAAGTCTCCCACTACTAATGTGTTGTGATCGACGTGCGCTTTAAGTTTTAGAAGTGTTTCTTTTACGAAAGTAGGTGCCTTTGTATTTGGGGCATAGGTGTTCAGTATTGAAATTTCCTCTTGATGAATATTCCCTTTAATGAGTATATAGTGCCCTTCTTTGTCTTTCTTCATTAACTTCAGTTCGAAGTCTGTTTTGTTTGATATTAGGATGGCTACTCCAGCTTGCTTCCTGGGTCCATTTGCTTGGAAAACCTTTTCCCAGCCCTTTACTCTGAGGCAGTGTCTATCTTTTGTAGTTAGATGTGTCTCTTGTATACAGCATATGGAAGGGTCTTGCTTGCGGATCCACTCTGTAAACCTATGTCTTTTTATTGGGGAGTTGAGTCCATTGATGTTGATGGATATTAGTGACCTGGGGTTGTTATTTCCCATTAGTTTGGTATAGGCGGTGGTTCTGTTCCTCTTTTGATTTAGTTGATAATGGGTTTTCTATTCCCTTTGTTTTCTTGGGTTGAGTTTTCTTCTCTGGGTTGGGATTTTCCTTCTAGGATTTTCTGTAGGGCTGGGTTTGTGGGTAGATATTGTTTAAATTTAATTTTGTCATGGAATATCTTGTTTTCTCCATCTATGTTGATAGAGAGTTTTGCTGGGTAAAGTAGTCTGGCTGGGCATCTATGATCTCTTAGGACTTGTAGTATATCTGACCAGGCCCTTCTAGCTTTTATCGTTTCTGGGGAGAAGTCAGGTGTAATTCTGATGGGTCTGCCATTGTATGTGACTTGACCTTTTTCTCTTACAGCTTTTAATATTCTTTCTTTGTTCTGTACATTTGGGGTTTCAATTATTATGTGGCGAGAGGAGTTTCTTTTCTGGTCTAATCTGTTTGGTGTTCTGTATGCCTCTTGGATTTTTATTGGCATCTCTTTTTTCAGGTTTGGGAAGTTTTCCTCTATGATTTTGTTGAAGATATTTCCTGGACCTTGGAGTCGGGAGTCTTCTCTTTCCTCTATACCTATAATTCTCAGGTTCCGTCTTTTCAATGAGTCCTTGATTTCTTGGATGTTGTGGGTGAGAGATTTTTTAGCCTTCTCATTTTCTTTGGATGATGTACTGATTTCTTCCACTGAATCTTCCATGCCTGAGATCCTGTCTTCCATCTCTTGCATCCTATTGTTGATACTCACATCCGTAGTTCCTGTTCTCTTCCCTTGGTTCTCCACTTCCTCTTTTAACTCTGACTGTGTTTTCTTTATTGTTTCTATTTCTATTTTCATGTCTTGTATGGTTTTGTTCGTTTTGTACATTTCCTTCTCCAGCTTGCTTGTTTTTGTATGAAAATCTTTCATGGCCTTTTCCTTTTCCTGTTCAAGCTCTGTCACCTTGGCTTGGAGCTCTTTAATGGTGTTGTTCCTTGTTTTGATTTGTAGAATTGTGGTTTCCTTGAATTCCTTCATAGATTTAAGTTCTTCTTGCAGGGACTCTATCACTTTCCATACTGCAGAGTTGTCAATGTTTTCATGTGTTTCTGTTGGTGTGTGGTCATCCGAATTGGATGAGCTAGGGTGGTTCTGCTTTGTTGCAGTCATACTTCCTTGATTTCTATTTTTTTTTTTTTTTGACCTTTCACCATTTGATGCATTTAGCTGTCTGTTTTCTGTGTTTGGAACCACAGTGGATGATTTGGTGCAGGGGACGAGTTACTTGGCTATCTGTCGTTGCTTACAGGGGGATTTCAAGGTCACTGTGATTTTAATGGCCAGAGGCACTGTGATCTGGTGCAGCGTATTCCCAGGTTGTGAGTAATGAACCAGGATTGTTTCACTGCTCCCAATTCAGACTTCTCTATGTTGCACTCTGAGTTATCAGCCTGTAATGGTTCTGATGATATGGGCCTGTTTGCCCAGGCACAAATTCTGTGGGCTTTGTTTGTCTTCCTGGAGGCTGACAGGGTCTGGCTCCACACCTGATATGTCTGGATTTTCCAGGATACAGCTATGGTCCCGATTTCTGGTTTCTCTCTAGTCTTCTCACCACAGGGCTGGACCCTGTGTCTAATTCCCTTCTTGTCTGCGCCGCCACGGTCCCGTGGGTACCCCAAGCCCCAGATCCTCCGGCTGCCTGAGTGCACCTCTCGTCCCAGCAGCTCCGCCGTGGGTGCACGGACCCCTGGTCCCACCCACGCCTGTCTCTCTCCCTAGATGACCTGCCGTGGACTGGCGGGAATTTGGCCCTGCCAGCAGTGCTCTCTCCCCAGCTGCGCTATCCTGAGTGTGGGAGATTTGGCCGCTCCCGCCTGCTTTTGTGTTCCCTGCTTCCTGCGCTCTCTCGGAACCTCCCGCCCTCCGCTTTGCAAGCGGCTGCTGCGGACCACCCGCTGAGCCCCCCTGTTTGTTCCTTGCTAAGGCTTCCACTATCTTGCAACCTTTTCTAAGTGGGTATAAGTTCAGCCTGATGTGTGGGGAGCCCAATAGGCCAGCGATCTATGGCCAAGTGGACCCTGAATCTGTCTGCTGTAAGTTGGGATCGATCTTACCAGGCGCCTCTCCAAATGGGAGTTCCCGAGTCCCCGGTTTAGTGGCCTCCGTGTCTGTGAGAGATGGGGAGAGCCTTGCCCTGGGACTTTTAACAGTCCCTTGGGAGCTGTGAGCGTTCCCGGGCGGGGTCTAGCCCCTCCGGTTTTTGCACAGTGCCCAGTAACTCTGTGTTTTTTATGGCTCTTTTTTCCCGCGTTCAGAATGCGTCAGTGTAGGTCGCCGCCATCTTCGCTCCCCCAGGTGTGATTCTTATGTGTCTGCCATTTTATGTGACTTGGCCTTTTTCTCTTACAGCTTTTAATATCCTTTCTTTGTTCTCTACATTTTAAGTTTCTATTATTATGTGGCAAGAGGAGTTTCTTTTCTGATCTAATCTGTTTGGTGTTCTGTAAGCCTCTTGGATTTTTACTGGCATCTCTTTCTTTAGGTTTGGGAAGTTTTCTTCTATGATTTTGTTGAAGATATTTCCTGGACCATGGAGTCGGGAGTCTTCTCTTTCCTCTATGCCTATAATTCTCAGGTTCCATCTTTTCATTGTGTCCTTGATTTCTTGGATGTTGTGGGTGAGAGATTTTTTAGCTTTCTCATTTTCTTTGGTTGTTGTAATGATTTCTTCCATCAAATCTTCCATGCCTGAGATCCATCTCTTGCATCCTATTTTTGATACTCACATCCGTAGTTCCTGTTCTTTTCCCTTGATTCTCCATTTCCTCTCTTAACTCTGACTGTGTTTTCTTTATTGTTTCCATTTCTATTTTCATGTCTTGAATGGTATTGTTCGTTTTGTACATTTCCTTCTCCAATTTGCTTGTTTTTGCCTGGAAATCTTTCATTGTTTTGTCCTTTTTTTGTTCAAGCTGAGTCACCTTGGCTTGGAGCTCTTTAATGGTGTTATTCGTTGTTTTGACTGGTAAAATTGTGGCTTCTTTGAATTCCTTCATAGTTTTAAGTTCTTCTTGAAGGGACTCTATCACTTTCCATAATGTAGAATTGTCATTGTTTTCATGTGTTTCAGTTGTGGTGAGGTGGTTCGGGCTGAACGGAATAGTGTTGCTTTCTTTTGTTGGAGATATTTCGCTCTTTTTTTGGGGGGCGGTGGTCTGGGACCTCTGGCCGTGTGTAATTTTTTTGCTGTCTTCTGGACTTGGGTCCAAAGGGGGCGCTTTGGTATAGGATTCGAGTTGTCTTACTCCATGCCTATCAGGTGAGTCATTCAACCCTGCCTCCCAGGTAGAGACCTAACTAATCCAGTTGGTGGAGCTGTGAACAAGTAAGCTCTGGTTCCCCACCGGAAGGGCCAGTACTAGGACAAAAGTCCAATATAGGACAGTTTCAGATATCTCGCAGTTTGCCTAGGGTTAGTTCCTGTAGCAGGTAAATCTGCCGTTCAGCTCCAATAGCCTTGCCGCTCCCGCAGCTTGTAAACTGGCCAGTGTTGTCACAGACTGCAATTTGCAGTCTGAAGGCACTTTTCAGCCTAGCTGAGCTCACTTCTAAGGGTCACAACCTTTCGCCAGATATTTCGATCGTCTGTGCGAGACCTGGGGGTGCCTAGCAGTGGGGATTATCTCTGCGTGGTATCTGAATCTGCCAGCTGGGTATTAGGTTGGAACTTACCGGGAGTCTCTCCTGGTGGGGGATGGGTGATCCCGATTCCCAGGTCCAGCAGCTTCCTTGCATGTCCCAGAGTGGGAAGGAGCGTCCTGCCCAGGGATCCTCCGAGGTCCCTGGGTAGCTGGGTGAAATTTAGAAGGGGTCGTGCCCTTTGTACAGCATCCTGCAACACTTGCCACCTTGTGACTGTTAACCCCAAAATCAAAATAACGTCCATGCAGGCCACCGCCATCTTGGATCTCTACCTATGATTTATCTCTTAAAACCTCCAAGTTGACCCTCACAGACACTAGCCATTGTATAGCTAAAGTAGATTTTCACTCTTTACAGTCGGTTTCTCATTTTAAAAGACTTATTTTTCCATAAGCAAGAGCAAAATCTATCTTAATTCTGTGAGTAGTGTATTCCTAGGATAGGAAATTCAACTAATGCTTCTAGAAACTATGAGCAAAATGTAATACAGTAAGAAGATCATGGTAATACGTATGGTGGTTACTAACTTCACTGTGGTTGTGAAGGAAAAAAAATTTTTTGTAATTTAAGTAAGGCCCCAAGTCACCTGACTCCAAGACAGAGCAATTACACTGGTGGGACTAACCTAGCCCAAATAAGCTCTATAGGAGTGTTAGTTATTCTCTGACTCAGTCTCCAAATTGCAACTGGATCTGTTCAACTCTCCTTGAGTGATTGTTCTAGCTTTGAACTGTTTGTGTAGTTTTCATTCTGCTTGAGAACTTTTGCCTACTTTCTCCCCAGATTTCATTCTTGCTTACACAACTTTCATAGTTGTATAAGCTAATAAACTGAAGCAAATAAAGAAATATATACTGGAAAGATGTTTCAGCAGCTTAAAGCTATTGATGTTCATCCAGAGGATCAGAATTTGGCTCCTAGCACTCGCCTTAGCAGCTCACAGCTATTTATGAGACTAACTCCATGACATTTGACATCCGTTTCTATCTTCCTCAAGGAAAACTTTGTGTGTGTGTGTGTGTGTGTGTGTGTGTGTGTGTGTGTGTGTGTAGGTTGAAGACTTCTTATAAAAAAATCTGAAATCTAACTTACCTTAAAGTTCAAAGTTTTGTGAATATTGACATGACATCACAAGTGAAAAATTGCACACCATGAAACTATCATAAACAAAACTGACAATATATAAATTAAGTGCAAGTTATATCTATATGTTGCAAATAAAATATCAACTAACTTCATGTTTAGAATAAATCCATTCCCTGATATCTCAAGTATTCCAAAATCTGAAAAAAAGTAAGAAATGTCTGAGATACTTGTGATCCCAAGCATTTCAGATAAGGAATACTCAACACGTATAAAAGATATTTCTTTACATATATGGCGGGAAGGGGGAATGTCTAACAATGAGAAAAAAGATAAGTCACCTATTTAAAGTTGAGAAAGGTTTCTGTTGATTCAAGGAGTCATTCACATGATGTACCAAGGAACACCGACTGATTAGGAGCTGAGAATAGCCCCAATCGGTCACCAAGAAAACAGGGACCCAAATGACCTTGCAAACAAGTTCTTCACCATTACATCCATATAAAAACTTGGTCCCACATGAACTTTCATTTTGTCCTATGATAATGTGAGATTAGATATTAACCTTGCCCCCAGAAGTCTGACTGACATGTTGGCACTGGGAGCTAATGAATGGAATTACTTTGACAAGCTCCATTTATAAAAGAAAACTAATAAAGACTTTTGAGTTTGAGAATCATGATACTGGATAAATAAGACTAGTTCCAGCATGTAATTAGCAAGTGTTTTCATTCCCATGTATTTTCCATTTTGTAGTTATTATTCAATATCCTACTTTCTCTCTCTATCTATGGATTGCTATGGGATTAACCTGGCTTTTCAATTTTCAGAAGTGATCAAATAACCCAAGTCTGGCTGAAAGGAGTCTGTGTGGGGACCTCCTTTGCAAACATTTGGAAAGTGAAGATGGTTGAAGGAGAAAGCCCTTGGATGATGGGCTGCTTCAAGAGACAAAGATAGAGAATCTCTTGATGGTGAAGATTCCTACAACTGCGTTGTTGCACGAGTCTATATGTGTCCTGTTTTGCACACCAGTTTTGAGATATCACTTGTCAACAGAAAGGCCTGGAAGGAACAAAGCATAGATCCTTATGGTAATTTAAATATGACATTTTCTATGAGTAATATAAAGTTTAAAACTAAGGACAAGCGGGAGATCCAAGATGACGGTGGCACGCACGGACGCATTTTGATCTTGGGGGAAACAGCCACAAAGCCACAAAGGCTGTGCAAAAAATCTGAGTGACTGGAACCACCTGGGTTTCACCCAGCTACACAGGGACCATTAAAAGTCCCTGGGCAGGAATCTCCCTCCCACTCTCGGACACGCACGGAAGCCACTGAATCGGGGAATAGGGAACCCCCCACCAGGAGAGACGCTGGGTAAGATCCACTCTAATACCCAGCGGGCAGATCCAGACCCTACATAGGGTTACTCACCAGCCTACTGGACCCCCAGATCCCACGCAGGCATTCCGGCTATTTAGTGAAAGGTTTCGGACCTGTGGGAGTGCCACACACTCTTAGCAGCGTGCGGCAGGCATGCAACAGTTGGACACACAGCTGCTGAGGACTCCACAGGGTGTCACCCCAGTGGGTCCACAGCTGCATTTGGAAAGCCCAGACATTTCTGTGCACCCCCACAGGGGTGCTGGACAGGAGCCCCTATTGGATTTACAGTCATTGTGAAAAAAATCCTGCAGCTTGATTGAGCTGCGGGACACCCTTCCAGCTGCAGATTACATTCCACTGCGGTGTATGGGAACTTGGATGACAGTGGCCCCATTTGCCAGTATCTAAAGCCAGCACCATACACACATAGGTGGGGCTGTGAGAGTGGCAGAAAAGACTACATGAGGTAAAGGCGGATTTACCCACCACACAGTCCAACCCTGGCCAAACTGTGAGGTCTTTATTATTATTATCAGACTTTTTTACTAGTACAGGCCCTTCCAGCAGGGAACCAGAGATTATGTATATATAGCTCCACCCCCTGGATCAGTGTATAGCTCCACCCCCTGGATCAGTGAGGTTTTGACCTGAAGGGCACTGCAAAGTATCTCACCTTACAGGGGTGGAGTCAGGCTCGGTCAAGACTCCAACATGCTTTGGAACCACCAAAGTCCACAGAATCTGTGCCTGGACACACAGAACCATACCACCAGAACCACTGCAGGCTGAACACTCAATCTGCCTTGGGAGCAGTGAAACAATCCCAAGGCCATTCCTCATTGACTGAGAATAGGCTGCAACAGCTCACAGTGCATCTGGCGATTAGATGCACATCGATCCTGAGATCCCTGTGTAAGCAGCAACAGTTCGCAAAGCAATTCAACTGCTACACCAAAGCGCCCCCTTTGGATCAAAGCCCAGAAGACAACAGGAACAGACAAGTAAGAACATCCAAATGGCCAAAGATCTGAGGAAAAACAGAAATCAGGGAGAAATGACTCCAACAAAACACAACTATGCTAGTTCATCCAATCCTGACCACCTCACGACAGCTGAAACACATGAAAACGATGACAATTCTACATTATAGAAAGTGATGGAGTCCCTTCAAGAAGAATTTAAATCTATGAAGGAATTCAAAGAAGCCACAATTTCACAAGCGAAAGCAATGGATAATAATATTAGAGAGCTCCAAGCCAAGGTGGCTCAACTTGAACAGGAAAAACACAGGGCAATGAAAGATTTCCAGGCAAAGAAAAGCAAATTGGAGCAGGAAATGTACAAAACGAATGAAACCATTCAAGTCGTGAAAATGGAAATGGAAACAATAAAGAAAACACAGTCAGAGTTAAAAGTAGAAATGGAGAATCAAGGGAAGAGAACAGGAACTACAGATACAAGTATCAAAAATAGGATGCAATAGATGGAAGACAGGATCTCAGGCTTGGAATATTCAATGGAAGAAATCAGTACAACATCCAAAGAAAATGAGAAAGCTAAAAAATCTCTCACTCACAACATCCAAGAAATCAAGGGCTCAATGAAAAGTGAGAATCTAAGAATTATAAGCATAGAGGAAAGAGAAGACTCCCGACTCCAAGGTCCAGGAAATATCTTCAACAAAATCATAGAAGAAAACTTCCCAAACCTAAAGAAAGAGATGCCAATAAAAATCCAAGAGGCTTACAGAACACCAAACAGATTAGAACAGAAAAGAAACTCCTCTCACCACATAATAATAGAAACTCGAAATGTAGAGAACAAAGAAAGAATATCAAAAGCTGTAAGAGAAAAGGGCTAAGTCACATACAATGGCAGACCCATCAGAATTATACCTGATTTCTCGTCAGAAACTTTACAAGCTAGAAGGGCCTGGACAGATGTCCTACAAGCCCTGAGAGAACATAGGTGCCCACCCGACTACTATACCCAGCAAAACTCTCTATCAACATAGATGGAGAAAACAAGATATTCCGTAACAAAATCAAATTTAAACAATATCTACCCACAAACCCAGCCCTACAGAAGATCCTAGAAGGAAAATTCCAACCCAGAGAAGATAACTACACCCAAGAAAACAGAGGAAGTAGAAAACTCCACAGCAACTAAACCAAAAGAGGCACAGGACGACCACCTATACCAAAATAATGGGAAATAACAACCTCTGGTCACTAATATCCATCAATATCAATGGATTGAACTCGCCAATAAAAAGACACAGACTTACAAATTGGATCTGTAAACAAGACCCATCTTTATGCTGCATACAATAAACACATCTCACTATCAAAGATACAAACTATCTCAGAGTAAAGGCCAGGAAAAAGGTTTTCAAAGCAATTGGACCCAGGAAGCAAGCTGGAGTAGTCATCCTAATAATAAACAAAAGAGACTTCCAACTGAAGTTAATTAAAAAAGACATAGAAGGGCATTACATACTCGTTAAAGGGAATATTCATCAAGAGGACATTTCAATATCGAAAATCTATACCCCAAATACAAAGGCACCTACATTGGTAAAAGAAACACTTCTAAAACTTAAATTGCACATCGATTCCAACACAGTAGTAGTGGGAGACTTCAACACCCCACTCGCAACAATGGACAGATCATTAAAACAAAAGCCAAACAGAGAAATAATGAGTCTAACAGAGCTCTTGAAACAAAAGGCCCTAAGAGATATCTACAGAACGTTTCACCCAAACACAAAAGAATACAATTTCTTCTTGGCACCACACGGAACCTTCTCCAAAATTGATCATAAAGTCGGTCACAAAGATAGCCTCAACAGATACAAGAAAATTGAAATAACCCCTTGTATCTTATCAGACCACCATGAAATAAAGCTGGACTTCAACAGCAAAAGAATCAACAGAAAGCCTACACACACATGGAAATTGAACAACTCTTTACTGGATGACTACTGGGTCAGGGAAGAAATAAAGAAGGAAATCAAAGACTTCTTAAAATCCAACAATAATGAAGGCACAACATACCCAAACCTATGGGACACAATGAAAGCTGTGCTACAAGGGAAGTCCATAGCACTAAGTGCCTTCAAAAAGAAAATTGTGACAGCTCATATTAGTGAATTAACAGCTAAACTGGGTGAATTGGAAAAAAAAGAAGGAAACACTTCCAAGAGGAGCAGAAGCCAGGAAATCATCAATCTTAGGGCTGAAATCAACAACTTAGAAACAAAAAGAACTATACAAATAATCAAAGTAACCAAGAGTTGGTTCTTCGAGAAAATCAACAAATAGACAGACCCTTAGCCAAATTAACTAAAAGACAGAGGGAGAAAACACAAATCAACAAAATCAGAAATGAAAAGGGAGAAATAACAACAGACATTGAGGAAATCCAGAGAATATTTGAATCCTACTTTAAAACTCTATACTCTACCAAATTTGAAAACTTAAGTGAAATGGACAATTTTCTTGATAGATTCCACCTACCAAAACTGAATCAAGATCAGATTAACAGATTAAACAGCCCTATAACCCCTAAGGAAATAGAAACAGTCATTAAAAATCTCTCAACCAAAAAAAAAGCCCAGGGCCAGATGGCTTTAGCACAGAATTCTACTGGACCTTCAAAGAGGAGCTAACACCAATACTCTTCAAACTCTTTCACCAAATATAATCAGAAAGAACAGTGCCAAACTCATTCTATGAGGCCACAGTCACCCTGATTCGGGAACCACACAAAGACCCAACAAAGAAAGAGAACTTCAGACCAATCTCCCTCATGAACATAGATGCAAAAATACTAGTAAACCGAATTCAAGAACACATCAAAATTATCACACGCCATGATCAAGTAGGCTTCATCCCAGGAATGCAGGGATGGTTCAACATATGAACGTCTATCAAAGTAATTTACCATATAAACAAGATGAAAGAAAAAAAACACATGATAAACTTGGTAGATGCAGAAAAAGCATTTGACAAAATCCAACACCCCTTCATGCTAAACGTTCTGGAGAGAACGGGCATATAACGACCATATCTAGAAATAATAAAGGCAATATACAGCAAGCCAGTGGCAAACACCAAATTAAATGGAGAGAAATTTGAGGCATTTCCTCTAAACTCAGGGACAAGACAAGGATGTCCACTTTCACCATATCTCTTCAATATAGTACTTGAAGTTCTCACTAGAGCAGTAAGACAACCAGAAGAGACCAAGGGGATACAAATTGGAAACAAAGAGGTCAAATTATCCCTATTTGCAGACGATATGATAGTATACAAAAGCGACCCCAAAAATTCCACCAGAGAAGTCTTACAGCTGATAAACACCTTCAGCAAAGTGGCTGGATACAACAAAAAAATCAGAAGCCCTTCTTTATATAACAAACAAATGGGCTGAGAATGAAATAAGGGAAACAACCCCCTTCACAATAGCCACAAACAATATAAAATACCTGGGGGTAACTCTAAACAAGCAACTAGAGGACCTATACATCAAGAACTTCAAGTCCTTGAAGAAAGAAATTGAAGAGGCCTTTAGAAGATGGAGAGATCTCCCATGCTCATGGATAGGTAGGATCAACATAATAAAAATGGCCATCCTACCAAAAGCAATGTATAGATTCAATGCAATTCCTATCAAAATACCAACAGAATTCTTCATAGATCTGAAAAAAGCTATTCTCAATTTCATATGGAACAACAAAAAACCCAGAATAGAGCATCCAAGATGGCGCCGACCATAGAGCAGTGCATCTGAGTAGTAGGTGAATGAGATTAGTCACTGTGGAGTGAATGTGAGGTCGCCTAGCCGAAAATGAAACACAGACGGTGTCTGAATTCCCACGGCGAACATTGTGTCCGGTTACCAAGTAAAACAGCCCATGCAGTTCCCGGGAACACCACCCTGAGATCAGCCAGCTCCATCACCGGTCTGGAGAGGAGCTCTGGCTAGAGATCTAGCCCAGGAGCGGATCCAGCCCACGGCTCCAGCCACAGACAAGCAGCCCCACCAGTCTGACTGATATCCAGGCTGCACTCGGATTTGTACACCCAAGAGGGAAAAACAGCCGCACCACAAGAGCAAAGGTAACTGAGATTATTTTTTCCGGAGTTTCCAACATGGCAGCACAGTGTGCACTGTAGTGGAGAGGCAGAGACCTAACCCAGTCACA
>CAJQZJ010030022.1:363676-409735 GCA_907164525.1 Lophiomys imhausi | reverse complement strand
ATCTGGAGGTATTACCATCCCAGATTTCAAGCTGTACTACAGAGCAACAGTTGAATAAACAGCATGGTATTGGTATAGAAACAGACCAGTAGATCAATGGAAACAAATTGAAGATCCAGAAATAGACCCACACACTTATGGCCACCTAATTTTTGACAAAGAAGCCAAAACGGCACAATGGAAGAAGGACAGCATCTTCAACAAATGGTGCTGGTCCAACTGGATTTCCATTTGTAAAAGAATGAAGCTAGACCCATACTTATCACCTTTTACAAAACTTAAGTCCAAGTGGATCAAAGACCTTAACATAAGGCCGGTCACACTAAATCTACTAGAAGATAAAGTGGGAGAAACCCTCGAACTCATTGGCACAGGCGACAACTTCCTGAACAGAACACCAACAGCTCAGGACTTGAGATCAACAATCAATAAATGGGACCTCATGAAACTGAAAAGCTTCTGTAAGGCAAAGGACACTGTCATTCGAACAAAACGGCAGCCTACAGACTCGGAGAAAATCTTCACCAACCCCACATCTGATAGAGGGCTAATATCCAAAATCTACAAAGAACTCAAGAAATTAAATGCCAAGAAACCAAATAATCCAATCAAAAAATGGGAGATGGACCTAAATAGAGAATTCACAAAGGAGGAATCCCTAATGGCTCAGAGACACTTGAAGAAATGCTCAACATCCTTAATCATCAGAGAAATGCAACTCAAGACGACTCTGATATTCCATCTCACACCTGTCAGAATGGCTAGGATCAAAAACTCAAAGGACAGCACATGCTGGCGAGGGTGTGGAGAAAGGGGTACCCTACTCCATTGCTTGTGGGAGTGCAGGCTTGTGCAACCACTATGGAGATTGTCTGGCGATATCTTAGAAAACTTGGAATAGTTCTGCCTCACGACCCAGCCATACCACTTCTGGGTATACACCCAAATGCCTCTTCACGGAATCATAAGGAAGTTTCCTCATCTATGTTTATAGCAGCCTTATTTGTAATAGCTAGAAACTGGAAACAAACCAGATGTCCCCCAACCGAAGAATGGGTTAAAAAACCGTGGTATATCTACACAATGGAATATTATTCAGCTATCAGAAAAAATGAAATTATGCAATTTGCAGCCAAATGGATGGAACGAGAAAAGCTCATCCGGAATGAACTAACCCAGACTCAGAAGGACACATATGGCATGTATTTACTTATAGTAGGATTTTTGTTATATAGTAGAAGGTATCAATACTACAACTGACACATCAAGGGAACTTGGACATAGACTTCTTATTTTTAATTTTAATTTTTTATTTATTTTTTATATACTAGTTATATTTTTTCTGTTTTTTAGTCTTTTTTATCTATTGTATGCTTATTGATTTGTTTGTTTAGTAGTTCTCTCTCCCAGGCAACGAGACACTTTTCACTGATGGTACTGCTTCATAGATCCCAATGAATGAAGAGGCTCTTGGCCCTCATATGACCTCTCAACTGAGATGAGGGACTGTTATAAAAGGACACCCCACCCCAGAGAAATGGGATGGAAGGGTTAGGAGGTAAAGAAAAAAAAAATGAAATGTGATGTTTCGGCCTTTTACTACTAACTGTCATGAACTGTTTAGGATAATTAAGAAATGCAAACTAATGGTTATGCAAGCCAGTCATTCTGTTAGGTACTATAACAGCCTATTATAGTTACTTGCTAAGCTAATCAGAAATAAACCTACTAAGAGACAGGCAACATCTGCTTACCCTAATATAAGAGATAGACAGGGTCTCTTCAAAAACCTCAAGAGATCTGCAGAATATGGCATTCAAAGATGTTTTCCTAACTTTAGATTTTTTTATATCAAGACATATCAACTCCTGACAGCACCCCCTATTCTCCTCCAAGTAGAAGATGAGCATCGAAGAATCTCCAGTGGGAGATGATTGAATTAGTCGCAAGCCTATCTCTTGGTAGGAAAAGCCCCTTGTTCCAACTGTAGACAGAATGCTGTCCAAAAAGGACAAAACCTGGAAGCAGGTAAGTCGACAGCCTAGCTCTGCCAAGACAGGGTAGGTAAGTACTTCATAACCCCTCCTCTACAATCAATGTCTGTCAGAGAAGCGGGGCCAAACGACTGAAGAACGAAGCTGTAATGTATGGAGCGAAAATGGGAACTGTCCAGGCAGCCACTGGTATGTCATTTCGTAGTTTGGGAAGCTGCAGACCCTGTACTTCCTATAAAATCAGATATATTTATCCCTCTCAGGTCTCTGAGGTGATTGAAAAACAGATAGATAAAGTCTCATAATTAAATTTTGAGTTGTTTAGGAGTCAAGAGAGTGTTATACATCTAAGAAGATACTTTTAAAATTGTGTTGCAATTAGTATGAATGTTGAGTCAGGTATAGAACTTTAAACTCATGGAGATGTTTAGATAGTAGAATGTTAGAGTCAGGTACCAAATACATATGGACTGGTCATTGGGAATGTACGTTAAGCCATATAACCCTTATAACTGTTACCTAATTACCTTTGTTGTACTGTATTGTATTTATTATTATAAGAGAAAGAGCCATTTGTTGGACTGAAAGGAGAAACTGTACGGGGATAATGATATACCTTAAACTTAAAAGAAAAAAAAAAAAGAGAAGAGGATGGGGGTTTGAGGTTGGTACGGTGGGACTGGAGGGGGAATAGGGTGGGGACTGCGAATGAGATGTAACTTGATGATATAAAAAATAAAGGAAAAAAATCTGTGTTTAAGGTTTAATTTCCCTTTGTTTTATCCTTCCCCCAGTTTTGGGTTATACAACTTAATTAATTTTGACAAGTTGATAAACTTAGTAACAATGACACTGAAATTTGCAAAGAATTAAATATTCTTTTTTTAGTTTTTAAAAATAAATTTATTTATTGCTTCAGGTTACATCTCCATCATATTGTCCTCTTTCCCCCCTTGCCAGCACCGCCCTTCCACCCTCTACCCCCTAACCCATTCATCCCACTCCTCTGGAGTGGAGTGTCCCTACATAAAAGTCCCCCAACCCAGTTCAGAAGTCATATGAGGGCCAAGAGCCTCCTCATACACTGGGTGCCTACAAGGTAGTACCACCAGGGAAGAGTGTCTCATTGCCAGGGAGACAAAACAAACAAACAAAAGTGTATGTCGATGTTCCCTTTCGTGCATTGGTTGTAGTATAGATATCCTATACTATATAGCTAAAATCTGAATATAAGTGAATAGATGCCCTGTGCATCCTTCTGAGTCTGAGTTAGCTCATTCAGGATGAGCTTCTCTAGTTCCATCCATGTGGCTGAAAATTGCATAAGTTCCATTGTTTCTGATAGCTGAGTAATATTCCATTGTGTAGATGTACCATAGTTTTTTAATCAATGCTTTGGTTGAGGGACATCTGGGTTGTTTCCAGTTTCTAGGTATTACAAATAAGGTTTCTTTGAACATAGATGAGGGAATTTCCTTGTGATTTGGTGAGGAGTCATTTGGATGTATACCCAGAAGTGCTATGGCTGGGTCCCCAGGCAAAGCTACTCCAAGTTTTCTAAGATATCTCCAGACTGACTTCCATAGTGGTTGCGCAAGCATGCACTCCCACCAGCAATGGAGGAGGGTTCCCCTTTCTCCACACCCTAGCCAGCATGTGCTGTCATTTGATCTTTTGATCTTAGCCATTCTGATAGTTTTGAGATGGAATCTTAGAGTCATCTTGAGTTGTATTTCTCTGATTATTAAGGATGCTGAGCATTTCTTCAAGTGTCTCTCAGCCTTTAGGGATTTCTCCTTTGTGAATTCTCTGTTTAGGTCTTTTCCCCAATTTTTAATTGGATTATTTGGTTTCTTGGAATTTAATTTCTTGAGTTCTTTGTAAATTTTGGATACTAGCCCTCTGTCAGATGTGGGGTTGGTGAATATTTTTTCCCAATCTGTAGGCTGCCATTTTGTTCAAATGACAGTGTGTTTTGCCTTACAGAAGCTTTTCATTTTCATTTTCATGATGTCCCATTTCTTTATTGTTGTTCTTAGGTTCTGAGCTGTTGGTGTTCTGTTCAGGAAGTTGTCACCTGTGCCAATGATTTTGAGGGTTTTTGCCACTTTCTCTTCTAGTAGATTTAGTGTTAGCAGCCTTATGTTAAGGTCTTTGATCCACTTGGAGCTAAGTTTTGTACAAGGTGATATGTATGGGTCTAATTTCACTAACAGAGATAGACACTATCTCAGAGTAAAGGGCTGGGAAAGGTTTTCCAAGCAAATGGACCCAGGAAGCAAGCTGGAATAGCCATCCTAATATCAAACAAAATAGACTTCCAACTGAAGGGCATTACACATTTGTTAAAGGAAATATTCATCAAGAGGACATCTCAATATTGAACATTACTCCCCAAATACAAAAGCACCTACATTTGTAAAAGAAACTCTTCTAAAATTTAAATCACACATTGATCACAACAAATTAGTAGTGGGAGACATCAACACCCCACTCACAACAATGGACAGATCATCAAGACAGAAACCAAACATAGAAATAATGAGTCTAACAGAGCTAATGAACGAAATGACCTAACATATCTACAGAACATTTCACTCAGACACAAAAGAATACACCTTCTTCTCAGCACCACACAGAACCTTCTCCAAAATCGACCATATAGTCAGACACAATGATAGCCTCAACAGATACAAGAAAATTGAAAAAACCCCTTGTATCTTATCAGACCACCATGGAATGAAGCTGGACTTCAACAGCAAAAGAATCAGCAGAAAACCTACACACACATGGAAATTGAATAACTCTTTACTGGATGACTACTTGGTCAGGGAAGAAATAAAGAAGGAAATCAAAGACTTCATAAAATCCAATGAAAATGAAGGCACAATATACCCAAACATATGGGACACAATGAAAGCTGTACTAGAGGGAATGTTCATAGCACTAAGTGCCTTCAAAAAGAAAATTGTAACAGCTCATATTAGCGAATTAACAGCTAAACTGGATGAATTAGAAAAAAAGAAGCAAAGACTCCCAAGAGGAGCAGAAGGCAGGAAATCATCTAACTTAGGGCTGAAATCAACAACTTAGAAACAAAAAGAACGATACAAAGAATCAATAAAACCAAGAGTTGTTTCTTCAAGAAAATTAACAAAATAGACAAACCCTTAGCCAAATTAACTAAAAGACAGAGGGGAAAATCCCAAAACAACAAAATCAGAAATGAAAAGGGAGAAATAACAACAGATATTGAGGAAATCCAGAGAATCTTTAGGTCCTATTTTAAAAATCTATGCTACACCAAATATGAAAACTTAGGTGAAATGGACAATTTTCTTGATAGATTCCCCTACTGAAGCTAAATCAAGATCAGGTTAACAGAATTACATATTCTTTATGAGAACAAGTTCTCAGTAAAATTAAAGTGTAAAAACTGGGTACCTTTCCTGCCTTGCCAGATGTTGCAAGGTCTCATTCCCTAGGAGCATCCATCCCCATTTTCCTGACCCTGGATCACCTTGATTCTCCAAGCCTTATACCTGAACACCCTGGTTAGACCCCCTTATCCCCTCTTGCCACAAATCCGTGTTCTGCCCATTGCTCTGGGACTCTCCCAGCTGCTCTGAGATGACAGTGGTCTCTTCCATCTCCATCTTTCGACTAGTGCCATGCCACCTGGGATGCCCTCATCTTCATCCTTAGGAACATCAAGCAACATGCAGGAACATCCAAAAACATCCATTAGCAGCCAAGAGCATCCAGGTCTTAAACCTCAACACCCAGGAGGAGCCAGGAGCATCCAGGAGCATACAGCTCAGTCTTCTAGACCTGTACCACCCAGGATCCCTTATCTTTCACCCTACGGAGCATCTAGGCCTTGAATCTCAACACCCAGGAACATCCAGGAGCATCAAGATTCTTCTCTTTGTCCTGTGCCACCTGGGATCCTCAGACCTCAACTTCAGGTTCATCCAGGCCTTTGACCTCAGGAATACCCAGCCCCATCTTCTAGGCCTGCACCACCAGGTGTCCTCTGGGGAGCATCTTCAGGAATATCCAGGCCTGGAACATCAGGAATACCAAGTTCTAATACACTAGGAACATCTAGCCTCATATCCTGAAACAGCCCCACCTGGGGTCAACAAGCCTCAAATCTCAAGAACAACTAGCAGCAGTCATTGACAGTGTCCAAACCAGATCCAACAGGTTGGATCCAAACCCGTTACAAGGCTTGTAACTTCAGGAATATTTAGAGATCACCAGACAGGATACAAAAGGAACCGAGGCCTACAACATCAGGAAACTCCACCTTAATTGTAGCCCCACTGCTCCACCAAATGCCACAAGAATAGCTGCAACAAGAATGGCCAGGCAGCCGGGCGGTGGTGGCGCACGCCTTTAATCCCAGCACTTGGGAGGCAGAGGCAGGCGGATCTTTGTGAGTTCGAGGCCAGCCTGGTCTACAAAGCGAGTCCAGGACAGCCAGAAAAATTCAGAAAAACCCTGTCTCCAAAAAACCCAAAAAAAAAGAAAAAAAAAAAGAATGGCCAGGCTGACACTAGACCTGCGATATCAGCAGCATCCAGGCCTTCAACACCAAGAAAATTAAGAATCCACTGGTGTACCTCCAGCTACTCTGAGCTTGGTGCTGTCGCTCTGAACTCTGTTGTTCAAACACTGTTACACTGGCCTACTTCAATCTTGTGGCACAAGGAACACTCAGGTCCACACCACTGGAATACTAAGGCCAGCTACTCAAGGAACAGCCAGGGCCAGCTAGGTACAACTAGATGGCTAAAGGCCAACCTAAGAACACAACCAATAAGAACCAGAGCAATATGGTACTTACAGAGCATGACTATACTACTACAGCAAGTCCTGGTTATCCTAACAAAACTGATGCACAAGAACATGACCTTAAATCAAACCCTATAATGATTATAAAGGCAAAAAAGAGGAAATGAATAAATCTCTTAAAGAAATAAAAGAAAATTCAATTAAACAGATGAATGAAATTATTAAATCCTTTAAAGAATGGAAGAAAACACAAATAAACAGGTGAATGAAATGAATAATTCCTTTAAAGAATTACAGGAAAATACAATAAAAAACAGTGAAGGAAATGAATGAACCTGTACAAGATCTGAAAATGGAAATAGAAACAATGAAGAAAATACAATCTGAGGGAATCATGGAGATAGAAATCCTAAGGAAGAGAACAGGAACCACAAACACAAGCATCACCAACATATTACAAGAGATGAAAGAGAGAATCTCAAGCCTAGAAGATATAGTTGAATAAATTGAGACATTATCTGGGACACTATGAAAAGACCAAACGTAAGGAAAATAGGAGTAGAAGAAGGAGAAGACTCCAAGATTGAAGGACCAGAAAATATTTTCAAAAAAATCATAGAAGAAACCTTCCCCAACCTAAAGAAAGAGATGCCTATAAATGTATAAGAATCCTACAGAACACTAAAAAATTGGACCAAAAAAGAAATTCTTTCTGCCACATAATAATCAAAACACTGAAGACACAGAACAAATCAAGAATATTAAAAGGCCAAGTAACATATAAAGACAGACCTATCAGAATTGCACACAAGTTCTCAACAGAGACTCTCAAAGCCAGAAGAGCCTGGACAGATATCCTGCCGACCCTATGAGACCATAGATGTCAGCCCAAACTTCTATACTCAGAAAAAAACCTTTTAATCACCATAGATGGAGAAAACCAGATATTCCACTACAAAACCAAATAAAAAATACCTATCTACAAAACCTGCCCTACAGAAGATACTAGTGTAAGACTGTAAAAATTAATGAATACATGGCCTTTTCCTCTGTGATGAGACCCTGACCTCACTTCTTCAAGAGACATTCCACAGAACTCAGTCCTTGAAAATATCAAAGCTTGCATAGCTGGCTGGTTTGTTTCCACTGCCATCTGATCCCTCATTTTCACTCCCCACTTGCTTCACCACCTAACTTAACATACTCTTTGTTCCTTAATCCCCACCTGTGGCTGTCACCTGGCAGGCTAAAAAAAGCTATTCCTTAGTGCTCCCAACTTTTTGTAGCGACTTGTGTGCTTAAAAGTGCCTGAAAACCGTTTTACGGCATTCACTCCTCTATGGAGACAGTAGAACCCCGGCGCATCAGCCTAAATAAACCTCTTGTATATTGCAAAGAACCTGGAGCATTGGTGGTCTCTGGGTGTCTGGATTCAGCGAGCCCCCTTGCAGGATCATCACTAGAAGTAAAACTCCAAACTACACCAGCTAACTACATTCAGGAAAGCATAGAAAAAAAAAAAACCCAAACTAAAAGAAGGTAAACACACACACACACATACACACAAAACCAACACCAAAATAAACAGGAAGCAATAATCATTGATCACTAATATCTATCAACATCAGTGGACTCAATTCCCCAATAAAACTACACAGACTTATAGAATGGAGTTAAAAACAAGATCTATCATTTTGGTGCATATGAGAAACACACCTCATCAAAAAAAAGATAGACATTATCTCAAGGTATGGGGCTGGAATAAGATTTTCTAAGTAAGTGGACACAAGAAGTAACCAGGAGTAGCCATTCTTGTATTCAATAAAATTTATTTTAAACTAAAATTAATCAAAAGAGATGGAGAAGTAATCTTAATATTTTTAAAGGAAAAGTCTACCAAGATAACATCTCAATTCTGAACCTTCTTTGTCCCAAATGAAAGGGCACCCTCATTTGTAAAAGGAACATTGCTAAAGCATCACCCATCGATCCCCACACATTAATAGTGGGAGACTTCAACACCCCACTCTCACCCATAGACAGATCATCGAGACAGAAACTAAAAAGAGAAATAAAGAAATTAAGAGACATCATTAATCAAATGGACCTAACATATTTCTACAGAACATTTCATCCAAACACAAAAGAATATACCATATTTTTAGCATCTGATGAAACTTTCTTCAAAGTGAATCATATATTTGGTCGCAAAGCAAACCTCAACAGATACAAGAAAGTTGAAGTAACCTGTTGTATTTTATCAGACCACCATGAAATAAAGCTGGATTTCAACAATAACAAAAAAACAGAGAGCCTACAAACTCATGGAAAATGACAACCCTCTATTCAATGATCTCTGGGTTAGATAAGAAATATAAAAAGAAATTAAAGCCTTTTAGAATTCAATGAAAATGAAGGGACAACATACCCAAATTTATGAAACATTTTGAAATCAGTGCTGAGAAGAAAGTCCATAGCACTAAATGCCTAAAAAAAGAAATTGGAGAGTTCCCATACTAGCAACTTAAAAGAACATCTGAAAGATCTAGAACAAAAAGAAGCTAACACACTCAAGAGGGGTAGACAGCAAGAAATAATCAAACTCAGGACTAAAATCAATATATTAGAAACAAAAGAACAACAGAAAGAATTGGTGAAACCAAGAGCTGGTTCTTTGAGAAAATCAACAAGACAGATAAATCCTTAACCAAACTAACTAAAATTCAGAGAGAAAATATCCAAATTAACAAAATCAGAAATGGAAAGGGAGACATAACATTGGCACTGAGGAAATCTAAACTGAAATGGCTAATTTCCTTGATAGAGACCACCTACTAAGGTTTAATCAGGAGAAGATAAACAAATTAAATGATTCTATAACTCCTAAGGAATAGAAATAGTTATCAAAAGTCTCCCAACCAAATAAGCTCTGGGCCAGATGGTTTTAGGGCACAATTTTACCAGATATACTCCTCAATCTATTCCACAAAATAGAAAAAGAAAGAACCTTGAGTAGCTAATTCTATGAAGCCACAATCATTATGAAAGAATCAAATACAAAACAGAATTTCAGACCAATCTCCCTCATAAATATTGATGCAAAAATACTCAATAAAATGGTGAACCGAAGCCAAGAACACATCAAAAATATCATCCATCATGATCAAGTAGGCTTCATTCCAGAAATGCAGAAATGGTTCAACACATGAAAATCCATCAATTTAATTCACCATATAAACAAACTGAAAAAAGAAAACAAATGATCATCTCATCAGATCATGAAAAAGCCTTTGACAAAATTCAACACCCATTCCTGATAAAAAGTCTTGGAGATATCAGGTATACAAGGCCCATAGATAAACATAATAAAGTCAGTATGCAGCAAACTTATAGCCAACATCAAATTATATGAAGATAAACATGAAGCAATTCCCACTAAAATAAAGGACAAGACAAGGTTGTTCCCTCTCACCATATCTCTCCAATATTGTACTTGAAGTTCTAGCTAGAGCAATAAGACAATGAAAGACTATCAACAGGATACACATTGGAAAGGAAGAAGTCAAATTATCCCTATTTGCAGATCATATGATGGTATATATAAGTGGTCCCCAAAACTCTACTAGAGAACTCCTACAGATGATAAGCACCATCAGCAAGGTGGCTTGGATACAAAATTAACTCAAAAAATCAGTTGTCTTTATACAAATGATAAACAGGCTGAGAAAGAAATTAGGCAAACAACTCCCTTCACAATAGTCACATAGAATATAAAATACCTTGGTGTAAAACTACCCAAGCAAGTGAAAGACATGTTTAACAAGACCTTCAAGTCTCTGAAGAAAGAAGTTGTAGAAGATATCAGAACATGGAAAGATCGCCCATGCTCATGGATTGGTAGGATTAACATAGTAAAAATGACACTTTTTCTAAAAGCAATCTACAGATTCAATGCAATTCCCATCAAAATCACAACACAATTCTTTACAGACCTTAAAAGAACAATTACTAACTTTATATGGAAAAATAAAAACCCAGGATAGCAAAAACAGTCCTGTACAATAAAAGAACCTCTGGAGGTATCACCATCCTTGATTTCAAGCTTTATTAAAAAACAATAGTAATAAAAACCACATGTTATTGGTATAAAAACAGACAGGTTGACCAATGGAATCAAATTGATGATCCAGAAATAAACCCAACATCTATAGACACTTGATTTTTGACAAAGATGCCCAAACCATACAATGGCTAATAATAGTATCGTAACAAGTGGTGGTGTTCTAACAATGTCTACATGTAGAAGAATGAAAACAGATCTATATCTATCACCTTGCACAAAACTTAAGTCTAAATGGATCAAAGACCTCAACATAAAACCACATACACTAAGTCTAATAGAACAGAAAATTAAAAGGCTTAAACTCATTGACACAGGAGACAACTTTCTGAATAGAACAACAAGCACTAAGACCAACAATAAATAAATGGGACCTCATGAAACTAAAAAGCTTCAGAAAGGCCAAGGGCACTGCCATTAGAACAAATCTACCACCTTTAGATTGGGAAAAGATATTCACCAACCCCATATCTGGCAGAGAACTAATATCCAAAATATATAAAGAATGCAATAAATTAAATACCAACAAACCAAATAATCCAATCAAAAAATGGAGTACAGTGCAAACCTGAGAATTCACTACAGAGGAAACTCTAATGGCTGATAAGTTCTTAAAGAAATGCTCAACATCCTTAGTCAGAGGGGAAATACAAATCAAAAGGACTACAAGATTCCATCTTACCCCCATCAGATTGGGTAAGATCAAAAACTCAAGTGATTGCACATGCTGGTGAACATGTGAAGAAAGGGGAACACTCCTTCTTTACTAGTGGGTGTGCAAACTTGTACAACCGCTCTGGAAATCAATCTGGTACCTTCTAAGAAAATTGGAAATAGTTCTACGTTAAGACCCGCTTATACCACTTCTGTGCATATGCTCCAAATATACAAGAGCAAATCACAAGGACATTTGCTCATCTATGTTGATAGCAACTTTATTTGTAATATCCAGAAACTGGAAACAACCAAGATGTCTGTCAGACTAAGAATGGATAATGATATTGTAGTATATCTACACAATGGAATACTACTCCACTATCAGAAACAAGAATATCATGAAATTTGCAGGCAAATGGAAGGAACTAGAAAAGATCATCCTGAGTGAGATAACACAGACTCAAAAAGAAACACAGGTTACTTACTCACTCATAAGTAGATATTAGCCAATACACACAAGATCACCATGCCACAGTCCACAGACCCACAGAATCTAAGTACCATGGAGGGCTCAAGGGATAATGCTTGAATTTATACACATAGGAAAGATAAAATAGACATTGCAAATGGATGGAGAGAGCGATATAGACAAGAACCCAAAATTGCTGCCACCTGAGAAACCTTATCCAGCCAATTATTAGGCAAAAATCAGGGAGTCTTCAGGAAAAGTTAGGGGAAGGTTTGAGGAAGCCTGAGGGATCAAGGACTCACAAAAAGATCCACATAGCCAATTAACTTGGACACATAGGGGTGCAAAGAGAGTGATCCACCATGCAAACATCTTGCAGGGACTGGTCCTAGGCCCAATACACATATGAAGCTGACAAGTTGCTTGGTCCTCAAGTGGATCCCCTAACAATCGGAACAGGGTCTATACTGGACTTCCATGATGTTGCCACACTCAGGAGATCATGTTCCTAACAGAGCAGCCTTAGCTTGTCTCAATGGAAGAGGAGACACTTAGTACTGATGTGGTTTGTTGTATCAGAGTGGGTTGGTACTAAGTGGAGGGGGAGGATAAAAGGAGGAAGTGGTTTGGAGGGTGGGAATGGAAAGAAGGGAGGGAGGGGGATGTGTAACAGAACTTTTTAATTATTAAACATTCATTTATTACTAACTATAGATACTTATAACAAATACACTTAATTAATATTTCTATAAATTCCTACAACCCCTATGAATGCCTACAACCCCTATAAATTCCTAGAATCCCTAAGACCTATCCACTAAACCTATTGATAACTATTACAACTATTTTTCTAAGGATACAGTCTCTGGGGCAGGTCCTCAGTCGCCAGGAAACCAGTCTCAGGGATAGTCCCTTTAATGAACTTAGCAGTCTTTATTCTGGAATATCTCAGACGCAGGTTTGTCAGGGTAAATTGGCTATCAAAGTCTCACCTTAAATAAGGCTTGAGGCTTTCTTCTGTCGGGGAGACCTCAGCTGTCTGTAGGCCAACTTACTTCCTTCTTATCAGCAACTCTGCTGCTCTGTCTCAGTCTTTAAAGCTGGCCACAGTTCCGTTCAGGCCACTGTTCGGACAGGTCAAATCCCTCTACACAAAAGCTGAGCCACAGGGTTTCGTCCTTGGCCTTTTGCTGTCTTGCTGAGGCTTTATCTGCTCACCAGCTTCCTTCTGCCTCAGGGAGATCTGGCCATTGGTCTACTAGCACTTTCTCCAGCAGTACTCTCAGAGCTCTCTATTATTGGGGGCCCTTAGCATGCAGCTCTCTGGGGCTCATCAACTTGTCCTTAAATAGGATCCCTCCTTGTTCCACCCATTTCAGCTTAATTTGGGCTCTGCCCACTTAGCAGCTGAAAAAGCACATGTCTGCCTTTAGCCTCCCTTATGCTAGGGTTACTGATATGAAACAAGTCTGATATCTCTGGGTATTTCAGTGAAAAACATCTTCATTTAGTTTGAGAAACTTAAGAGAATACTTTGAATCATATACATTGACAGTCTTTTTAGCTAAATAATAAATTTAAACATGCTGAAATTCGCTCATTTATTTGTATGCTAAATAAGTTTAAAAAGTTATAAACATTATGTTAAAGAGAAATGAGAATAGTATCTACTGTTACTTAATAATTTATTATTAAAACCAAAAGAATTCCTCAAGAAGTAAATATAATGCAACATAAGATACATTAAAGATGATTTTATTGTAGGAATTACCAATGGAGAAAATGATTAATAGGCAAAAGAGATTGGTCTTAGAATTATTTTTAAGAAACAAAAATTATTTGTTAAACATATGAATATGAGACTGTGAATGAAAATTCCTAAAATGATGCTGTGTCTGGCTATGAACAAAGAATTCCTGGAAAGAATCTGTTCTTGCAGAGACCACTGGACTAACTGAAATGTCAATACTATGCAGAGATTGGAATTTTGTAGGTTCAAGAGGCTAATTACCTTATGCTGGGCTAATTTTAGCCTTATGGAACAGACATTCCTTGGCCCACTCTGAATCAGAAATAATATCGGGGGGGCCAAGATGGCAGTGAACTGCACGGACACATTTTGAATGTGGGAGAGAAGAGCCATAGAAAACACAGAGTTGTGGGACACTGTGCAAAAACCGGAGGGTCTGGCCCCTCCGGGAACACGCACAGCTCCCAAGGGACTGTTAAAAGTCCCAGGGCAAGGCTCTCCCCCCATCTCTCGCAGACATGGAAGCCACTAAATTCGGGATTCGGGAACTCCCATTTGGAGAGGCGCCTGGTAAGATCGATCCCAACACACAGCAGGCAGAATAAAAGGACACATGGCGATAGCCAATTAGCCTACTGGGCTTCCCACACCTCAGGAAGACCTTATAACTACTTAGGAAACTTTGCAGAATAGTTGAAGTCTTAACAAGGAAGAAACAGGGCGTTCGGCAGGTGATCTGCAGCCCCTTGAGCCGGTGGGCGGGCAGAGCAGTTGGGGAGGGAAGCAGCGGGCGCAGTTGGGTGGGGCTGTTGCCCAGCGGACCGACAGTAAAGCAGCTAGGGAAGGAGGCTGGCTCTGACGGCGGGAGGGGCCGAAGCTCCGCCCACCCACAGCAAAGCAGCAAGGGCGGGAGGCCGGCTCAGACGGCGGGAGGTGCCGAAGCTCCGCCCACGCACGGCAAAGCAGCTAGGGTGGGAGGCCGGCTCAGGCGGCGGGAGGGGCCGAAGCCCCGCCCACCCACTGCAGAGCAGATAGGGAGGGAAGCAGCCAGGCCTGTGGCGGGGAAGCCTAGTGGGTAACCAGAAGCCAGGGGTCCATAGCTGTATTCTGGTAAACCCAGACATATTAGGTGTGGAGCTGGGCCCTGTCAGCCTTCGTGATGACAAACAAAGACCACAAAATCTGTGCCTGGGCAAACAGGTCCATATCATCAGAACCATTGCAGGCTGATCACTCAGTGTGCAAAATCGAGAAGTCTGAACTGGGAGCAGTGAAAGAATCCCGGACCATTACTCACTACCTGGGAATAGGCTGCACCAGCTCACAACGATTCAGGCTATTAAAACGACACTGACACTGAGATCAACCTGTAAGCAAGGACAGATAGCCAAGCAAATCGACTCCTTCACCAAAGCATCCCCTGTGGATCCAAACATAGAAAACGACAAGAACAGACAGCTAAACACACACACATGGCCAAAGGTCCAAGAAAAAATAGAAATCAAGGAAATATGTCTCAAACATAGCAGAATTATCCTAGCTCATCCAATTCGGGTGACCTCACACCAACAGTAACACATGAAAACGATGACAATTCTGCATAATGGAAAGTGATAGAGTCCCTTCAAGAAGAACTTAAATCTATGAAGGTATTCAAAGTAGCCACAATTTTACAAGCCAAAACAATGAACAATACCATTAAAGAACTCCAAGCCAAGGTGACAGAGTTTGAACAGGAAAAAGACAAAGCAATGAAAGATTTTCAGACAAAAACAAGTAAGCTGGAGAAGGAAATGTACAAAATGAACAATACCATTCAAGACATGAAAATAGATATAGAAACAAAAAAGAAAACACAGTCAGAGTTAAAAGCGGAAGTGGAGAACCAAGGGAAGAGAACAGGAACTACGGATGCGAGTATCAACAATAGGATGCAAGAGATGGAAGACAGGATCTCAGGCATGGAAGATTCGAAGGAAGAAATGAATACAACATCCAAAGAAAATGAGAAGGCTAAAAAATCTCTCACCCACAACATCCAAGAAATCAAGGACTCAATGAAAAGATGGAACCTAAGAATCATAGGCATAGAGGAAAGAGAAGACTCCCAACTCCAAGGTCCAGGAAATATCTTCAACAAAGTCATAGAAGAAAACTTCCCAAACCTGAAAAAAGAGATGCCAATAAAAATCCTAGAGGATTACAGAACACCGAACAGATTAGATCAGAAAAGAAACTCCTCTCGCCACATAATAATTGATACACAAAATGTACAGAACAAAGAAAGGATATTAAAAGCTGTAAGAGAAAAAGGCCAAGTCACATACAATGGCAGACCCATCGGAATTACACCTGACTTCTCCTCAGAAACTTTAAAAGCTAGAAGGGCCTGGACAGATATCCTACAAGTCCTGAGAGATCATAGGTGCCCAGCCAGACTACTATACCCAGCAAAACTCTCTATCAACATAGATGGAGAAAACAAGATACTCCATGACAAAATCAAATTTAAACAATATCTCCCCACAAGCCCAGCCCTACAGAAAATCCTAGAAGGAAAATTCCATCCCAGAGAAGAAAACTTCACCCAAGAAAACAAAGGGAATAGAAAACCCCTCAGCAACTAAATCAAAAGAGGCACAGGACCATCACCTATACCAAACTAATGAGAAACAACAACCCCAGGTCACTAATATCCATCAACATCAATGGTCTCAACTCCCCAATAAAAAGACACAGATTTACAGAGTGGATACACAAGCAAGACCTGTCCCTTTGCTGCATACAAGAAACACATCTTACTACCAGAGATAGTCACTACCTCAGAGTAAAGGGCTGGGAAAAGGTTTTCCAAGCAAATGGACCCAGGAAGCAAGCTGGAGTAGCCATCTTAATATCAAACAAAACAGACTTCCAACTGAAGTTAATGAAAAAAGACAAAGAAGGGCATTATATACTCATTAAAGGGAATATTCATCAAGAGGAAATCTCAATACTGAACATCTATGCCCCAAATACAAAGGCACCTACTTTTGTAAAAGAAACACTTCTAAAACTTAAATCGCACGTCGATCACAACACATTAGTAGTGGGAGACTTCAACACCCCACTCACAACAATGGACAGATCATCAAGATTGAGGCCAAACAGAGAAATACTGAGTCTAACAGAGATCATGAAACAAATGGACCTAACAGACATCTACAGAACGTTTCACCCAAACACAAAGGAACACACCTTTTTCTCAGCACACCGCGGAACCTTCTCCAAAATCGACCACATAGTTGGAAACAAAGATAGTCTCAATAGATACAAGAAAATTGAAATAACACCTTCTATCTTATCAGACCACCACGGAATAAAGCTGTTCTTCAACAGCAAAAGAATCAACAGAAAGACTACACACACATGGAAATTGAACAGCTACTTACTGGATGACCACTGGGTCAGGGAAGAAATAAAGAAGGAAATCAAAGACTTCTTAAAATCCAACAACAATGAAGACACAACATACCCAAACCTATGGGATACAATAAAAGCTGTGCTATGAGGAAAGTACATAGCACTAAGTGCATTCAAAAAGAAAATTGTGACAGCTCATATTAGTGAATTAACACTCAAGCTGGTGAATTGGAAAAACAAGAAGCAAACACGCCCAAGAGGAGCAGAAGGCAGGAAATCATCAAACTTAGGGCGGAAATCAACAACTTAGAATCAAAAAGAACTATAAAAAGAATCAATGAAACCAAGAGTTGGTTCTTTGAGAAAATCAACAAAATAGACAGATCCCTAGCCAAATTAACTAAAAGGCAAAGAGAAAGAACCCAAATCAACAAAATCAGAAATGGAAAGGGAAACATAACAACAGATATTGAAGAGATCCAGAAAATATTCAGGTCCTACTTTAAAAATCTATACTCCACCAAATTTGAAAACCTAAGCAAAATGGACAACTTCCTCGATAAATTCGACCTACCAAAACTAAATAAAAATCAGATTAACAGCTTAAACAGCCCAATAACCCCTAAGGAAATAGAAACAGTCATTATTAATCTCCCAACCAAAAAAAGCCCAGGGCCAGATGGCTTTAGCATGGAATTCTACAGGACCTTCAAAGAGGAACTAATACCATTACTTTTCAAACTCTTCCACCACATAGAAACAGAAAGAAAACTGCCAAACTCATTGTATGAGGCCACTGTCATGCTGATTCCTAAACCACACAAAGACCCAACAAAGAAAGAGAACTTCAAACCAATCTCCCTCATGAACATAGATGCAAAAATACATAATAAAATACTAGCAAACCGAATTCAAGGACACATAAAAAATATCATACATCATGATCAAGTAGGCTTCATCCCAGGAATGCAGGGATGGTTCAATATACGAAAGTCTATTAATGTAATTCACCATATAAACAAGATGAAAGAAAAAAACCACATGATAATCTCGCTAGATGCAGAAAAAGCATTTGACAAAATCCAACACATCTTCATGCTAAAAGTTCTGGAGAGTACGGGCATACAAGGACCATACCTAGAAATAATAAAGGCAAAATACAGCAAGCCAGTGGCCAACATCAAATTAAATGGAGAGAAGCTTGAAGCATTTCCTCTATACTCAGGGACAAGACAAGGATGTCCACTTTCACCATATCTCTTCAATATAGTACTTGAAGTTCTTGCTAGAACAATAAGACAACTAAAGGAGATCAAAGGGATAAACATTGGAAATGAAGAAGGCAAATTATCCCTATTCGCAGATGATATGTTAGTATACATAAGCGACCCCAAAAACTCCACCAAAGAACTCTTACAGCTGATAAACAACTTCAGCAAGGTGGCTGGAAACAAAATTAACTCAAAAAAATCAGAAGCCCTTCTTTATACAACAAACAAGCATACCGAAAAAGAAATAAGGGAAACAACCCCCTTCACAATAGCCACAAACAAAATAAAATACCTGGGGGTAACTCTAACCAAGCATGTAAAGGACCTATATAACAAGAACTTCATGCCCCTGAAGAAAGAAATGGAAGGGGAATTTAGAAGATGGAAAGATCTCCCATGCTCATGGATAGGTAAGGTCAACATAATAAAAATGGCTATTGTACCAAAAGCAATATATAGATTCAATGCAATTCCTATCAAAATACCAACACAAGTCTTTATAGACTTGGAAAAAGCTATACTCAACTTCATATGGAACAACAAAGCCCAGAATAGCTAAATCAATCCTGTACAATAAAAAAGCATCTAGAGGTATCACCATCGCAGATTTCAAGCTGTACTACAGAGCAATAATAATAAAAACAGCATGGTACTGGTATAGAAACAGACCAGTGGATCAATGGAACCGAATTGAAGACCCAAATATGGACCCACACACCTATGGCCAACTAATCTTTGACAAAGAAGCCAAAACTGCACAATGGAAGAAGGACAGCATCTTCAACAAATGGTGCTGGTCCAACTGGATGTCCACTTCCAAAAGAATGAAATTAGACCCATACCTATCACCTTGTACAAAACTTAAGTCCAAGTGGATCAAAGACCTTAACATAAGGCCAGCCCCACTAAAGATACTAGAAGAAAAACTAGGAGAAACCCTCTAACTCATTGGCACAGGTGACAACTTCCTGAACAGAACACCAACAGCTCAGGACCTGAGATCAACAATCAATAAATGGGACCTCATGAAACTGAAAACCTTCTGTAAGGCAAAGGACACAGTCATTAGAACAAAACAACAACCAACAGACTGGGAGAAAATCTTCACCAACCCCACATCTGACAGAGGGCTATTATCTAAAATCTACAAAGAACTCAAGAAACTAAATGCCAAGAACCCAAATAATCCAATCAAAAAATGGGAGACGGAGCTAAATAGAGAATTCACAAAGGAGGAATCCCTAAGGGCTGAGAGACACCTGAAGAAATGTTCAACATCCTTAATCATCAGAGAAATGCAACTCAAGACAACCCTGAGATTCCATCTCACACCTGTCAGAATGGCTAAGATAAAGAGCTCAAATGACAGTACATGCTAGCGAGGGTGTGGAGAAAGGGGAACCCTTCTCCATTGCTGGTGGGAGTGCAGATTTGTGCAACCACTATGGAGGTCTGTCTGGAGATATCTTAGAAACCTTGGAATAACTTTGCCTCAGCACCCAGCCATACCACTTCTGGGTATACACCCAAAGGACACCTCACGGAGACATAGGGATGTCTTCTCATCTATGTTCATAGCAGCCTTATTTGTAATAGCTAGAAACTGGAAACAACCCAGATGTCCCTCAACTGAAGAATGGATTAAAAAATTGTGGTACATCTATACAATGGAATATTACTCAGCTATCAGAAACAATGAAATCATGCAATTTTCAACCAAATGGATGGATCTAGAGAAACTCATCCTGAGTGAGCTAACCCAGTCTCAGAAAGATGCACATGGCATCTATTCACTTATAGTAGGATTTTAGCTATATCATACAGGATATCTGTACTACAACCAACACATCAAAAGGAACATGGACATAAAATTTTTTTTCATTTCTTTTTCTTTTTCCTTTCCCTTTTTTTCACTTTCTTTTTCCTCTCTTTTTTTGTTTTTGTGGTTTTGTGTGTCTGTTGGTCTTTTTTTTAGATTTCCCCCCGTAGCAAGGAGACACCTTTCACTGGCAGTACTGCCTTGTAGGCCCCCGGTGTATGAAGAGGCTCTCGGCCCTCATATGACTCCTGATCTGTGGTGAGAGACTGGTATGCAGGGACACTCCACCCCAGAGGATCAAGACGGAAGGGTCAGGGTGTAGAGCATGGGAGGGTGGTGTTGGGAACCGGGGAAAAGAGGAAAATATGTCAAGGATGTAACCTGTAGCAACAAACAAATAAATTTTCTAATTAAAAAAGCAGGTAACATCATTAAAACACTGTAAATAAAATAAAGGACACAGCCATTCAACCTGGTTTTATGAATCTCCAAGTGTCCAAAAAACGTAGAGCTAAGGTAAAATACATTAGAAATGTGGTGTTAATCCATGCCTTTAACTTCAGCAGAGACGGAAGGAGCACCATAGAGTTAGTGGACTTATAAATTCTAGAGTTACATGGAAAACGGTGGTGAGGGTACACACCCTTAATCCCATCATTCAAGAAGAATACATCCTTAACCCCAACACACTAGAGACAGAAACAGGCAAATCTCAGAGCTCAAGGTCAGCCTGATACAAAACAAACTCTAAATAAAGAAAAACTTCGATCCAGGAGTGGTGGAACACATCTTTAATCAGCTCAGATGGGAACCACAGGTCCCGGATCCCAATAATTAGAATGCAGAGACACCCACATAGGATTTGGAAGGACCTAAGTTTAACAGCTACTTACAAAAGGCCCACACAATACAAACAAATTGTCCTTCGAGATCTCAAAATATATACACTAAAGCTGGTTTAGCTCCAAAATAACAAAATAATTTCTTCTTTAAACCAGATTGAAAGATAACAGTTTATATATTGTCAAAAACCAAATTTGCTTCAGGAGAAATATTACCTACCCCCCCCCCCCAAAAAAAAGAGGGTGATTGTCCCTGAGTGAGGATTAGGGCAGGGCTCTGTTCTTATCTTTCCAGGAGAATCAAAGCATCCATTCAAAGAACCCAGGGACAACTGGACAACGGAAACCTCAGCAGAAATCTGAATCAGACACCAAAAGAAGACCCAGATGATTCAGCCGGACAGACTCCCTCAATAGCTGTCTCCATCAAAAGCCTACAACCATAACACCTCAATATCGCTAAGACCGTTCAGCCCTACACAATGCCCCAGCCAGAACCTCAGTAAAGCCTGGAAGTTCAGCTTCTGCCTACAAACTCCTTAGGACATCTAAACAACTGAGAACAGAAGGACTAAACATAAAAGTATTGTATTAACATTTTTTAACCATTTTTCCATGTTGGTTTGGGCCCCAAACAGGTTTACTACAACACAAATCAGCAGGAAGTCATTTTAAGAGAGCGACGTCACATACCCAGATGGTGGGGAGGGTGTTTCTCCACCCCCCTTTTTTTCGGTTATTTGAAGGACAACTGAAAACTCTGTTATTTAGGGGAAGAGATTACAAGTTGTTAAATGGTCCTGTTTAATGGGCTTTGGAGGTTAGAACCTTTGGAGGGTATTCCTTCTTTCCCTTTTCTGTATCCTTCTTTATCTCCTATGTAGGAATACACGGACTTGAGAAAAATTGAGACATAGACATAGCACAGGAAGGACCAAGAAGAAGGGTCAGATTATTGAATATGCCCTTATACCTTTGTATATTGATACAAAATTTGTAGTATATTTGGCTAAAGTGGTATTGACCATTTTTTATTGTGCAAAAATAAGATTGTATTGGTCTACATCGGTATTGATATTTGCATATTGATACAAAATTAAGATTATAGTTGGCCACAATGGTATTGACCCTTGTATATGGACGCAATATTAAGATTGTATTGGGCCACATAGGCATTGATCTTTGTATATTGATACAAAATTAAGAGTATATTTAGCCACATTTGAATAGATCTTTGTATATTGATACAAAATTAAAGGTAATGCTTCCTAATGGTATCGTACCTAGAGATACTTAAAAATGAAATGTGAAGCTCTGGCCTCTTGATACCAACAGTCTTAAACTGTTTAGGGTAGTTAAGAAAAACAAACTCTTAGTCATGCATGCATGTCACCTTGTTAGCTACTATGACAGTCTATCACAGATATTCTCTAAGTTACTCAGTAATCAAGTTGTTAAGAGACAAGCAACATTTGCTTATCTAAATACAAGACATAGATAGGGCATCTTCATAAACCCCAAGAGATCTGCAGAATATGGCATTCAAAGATGTGGTCTTAAATTAAGATTTTTTTTTTGATATCATGACATATCAGCTCCTGACAGCACCCCCTATTCTACTCCAAGTAGAAGAAAAGCATCGAAGAATCTCCAGTGTGAGATGGTTGAAATAGTGGCAAGCCTATCTCTTGGCATGTAAAAACTCCTTGCTTCAACTGCAGACAGACTGCTGTCCAAAAAGGACAAAACTTGGTAGCAGGGAAGTCGACAGCCTAGCTCTGCCAAGACAGGGTAGGTTAGTCCTTCATTATCCCTGCTCTACAATAAATGTCTGTCAGAGAAACAGAACCAAAAGGCTGAAGACTGATGCTGGAATGTATGGAGAGAAAAAGGGAACTGTCCTGGTAGTCACTGGTTTGTCATTTCTTAGTATTGGAAGCTGCAGGCCCTGCACTTCCTATATAATCAGATATATTTATCCTTCTCAGCTCTCTGAGGTGGTTGAAGAATAGACAGCTTGAGTCTCATAGCTAAATTTTGAGTTGTTTAGGAATCAAGAGGGCGTTCTAGATCTAAGAAGATGGTTATAATAGTGATGCAAGTTAGTATGAAAGCTAAGTCAGTTATAGAACTTTAAACTCATGGAGATGGTTAGAAGGTAGAAGGTTAAAGTCAGGGGCCAAATATGTATGAACTGGACATTGGGAAGGTATACTGGGACATTTAACTCTCATAAATGTGGCATATTTAATTCTGATATTTGGTATAGAATTTACTGTTATAAGAGAAAGAACCATTTGTTGGATTGAAAAAGGAAGCTGTTGGGGGGAAAGAGGGTGGAAGGGTGGGACAGGAAGGGGGAATAGGGAAGGGTTTGTGACTGAGATGTAACTTGTAGAAAAAAAATAAAGTACTTATATAAAAAAGAAATAATATCTTATGATATAAAATGAAAATCTTTCAGAATCTATTGACTTAGCATGTTAGCATATTAGCTTCCACTAATCTAAAAGCTAGGAATGTCATCAGATAGGATCTTAGATCTGTAGAATAGTTTTCCCTACCTCCTTCTATCTTCTTTTCTGATATACACACCAATGTATTTTAAACTTGCCTTGCTTTATAACTTTGTGTGTTCTACAAAACTATAAAATCTTGAAACCATTTCACATTGAAACATGGAATTTGGGGTAATCTAAATCTGTGTTCCTGGGCCATGCAAACTCAAAATAGCCCCAGAGTAAACTGTCTTTTACTGCCTTTAAAATGAGAGCAATAGTTGTCAAGACAAACAAAATCATGCATTAAATTTCAAAAAGAGCCATATATGCTACCTAAGAAATAGTGAAATAAAATAATTCATACTCTTAATGTTTAGAGGTAAAACCAAATGTATTATTAATTGCTAGAGGAAATTTCATCTACAGTTCTTATAACCATCTTTTGTATATCTGGGATTTTCTTCACTAGAAAAATGACACGCAGAAGATAGAATTGATTTTAAGATATTTACTTAATTAGGTTTCCATTGCTGTAATAATAAAACACCATGAGCAAAAACAGCTTGTGAAGGAAAAGTTTTATTTCAGCTTAAAGCTTCATGAAGGGTAGTCAGGGCAGGGATTCAGGGCAAGAACCTGGATTGCTGTTCACTGTCTTGATACTATGGCTTATTCAGTGTGATTTTCTGTACAACCCAGGACCACCTGCTAAGAACAGCACCACACACAGTGAGCTGGGCCATCACACATTAATCATCAATCAAAAACATGACATAATCAGGACATACTATAAGAGAAGAAATTGTTCCATTTTATTTATTTATTTATTTGTTTATTTATTTATTTACTGTTTATTTATTTACATGTTTGTTTGTTTGTTTGGATACTAGTTATCATATACTTCAGGATGTCCTTAAATGTATTATGCAGATGAAAACTAAACAGTTCTGATCTTTCTGCTTTTACCTCCCAAGACCTGGGCTTATGGTCCTGTACTATCTACTCTCAGTTTTCTGTTGCATCAGATAAAATGTAGGGTTTTATGCATTCTAGGCTAGCAGTCAAGAAACTAAAGGACATCTATGGCCCAAAGCATTTTTTTTCAATGAAATTATTCTAACATGTACCTATATTATTATACTAAAATACTTATAATTTCAACATCTAACAGTGTGTAATAGCTTAATTAAAAATTATACTATAAAATTTAGATCTCAATTGGAGTGAGATAGTGTTTTAGATATGGGTATAAAATATATAATAAGGGAAAGATTTCAATAAACCTCAAGATGATAACAACAGGAAAAGTAACTTTGTAAAGAATCCTTTTGGGCACTTTCATTCTGAATTAAATTACTGCTCAATACATTGTGTTATGTTTTTTTTTTCTGTTTCACAGCAGATGTTTTTTAACACATTATTGTCTGTTTACATAATATATTATGATATTCATATTTACTTCATTTCTATAGCACATTTGTCCAATATTTTAAGGATATGATTTAGGGCATATTTAATCAAAAATTATAGTTAACATGAAGATTTGTTGCAAAACATGATTATCTGAGATCAGCTAATAACAAATGTGTAGTCTAGGCAAATGATCTCCTTAGACATAAATCTACAGGAATGTTTGCTGACATAGAAACGTCTTTTACATGAGTTTTACTTTCTAGTTTCTGTGATGGACATGATTGTATTTAAAATACTTAGAAGAAATATAAGATCTCATTAGATACTGAGCAAAATTGTAATAAAAATTTAAGATTAGTATTATATTAATTTTGGAAAGAAGACAACAGCTATAAAGTTGAAATACAAATGATTAATGGTGACTATAGAACAATTGTTATAGGTCTTTATTGATTAAAATATGTCCTCCTGTACTTCAATTTGGAGCATTTTTATCGCTTAAAAAACTTGACATATTTGAATAACTTTTCCATACTCTTCTTTATGGATGTGTATGTATGTCTGCACTGATGTTCCAGGGATAGTAGGCTGTGCATATATGTTTACATTTATGGAAGCCAGAGGAAGACTTCAAATACCACCTTCAGGAATGTCATCCACCTTCATTGAGATGGATCTCTTTTTGTTAGAATTCACCAATTAGTCTACACTGGTTGTGGGTGAGCTCCACTGATTAAACTGCCTCCACCTCACCAGTGTTGAAATTACAAGCACATGCAAGGATACACAACAATTTTTATACAGGTTCTTGGGATCAAGCCCAGGTCTTTCTTATACTTGAAAAAGCAAATACTTTTCTGGCTTAACTATCTCCCCAGCCCAAACTTAAAGAATTTCTACAAGCAAAAATGATTGATTTGATTTGAAGTTGTCTTCATAGTTTAAATTATGTGTACAATATAAAATAAAGTCAAAACTAATAAGGCTCCAAAAATAGCTGTGTCAAAAAGAAAAAAAATAATTCTCCTAGTTATATAGTCAAGGAGAAAACTTAGTCAAATATGCTACAAATATACGGTCATGAATATGTGATAGCCTGATTACTAAATATGATGGACAATAGAATTAGTTTTTATTATATGAATCAAAAATTATCAAATCCTTCTGTAGAAAAAAAATAGTTATATTGTTTAACCAGTATTTATATTATATTTAATTGGTTCGGCAGCTAATCCTGATCCAGATATTATAAATGAGTACACACAGAGACACCACATGGATTTTAACAAGCTTAGGCCTGGACTGAGCAATCTTTGCCCACCCTAAACTAGCTCTTAATTCTATTACTCAAATATGACTCTATGTATATATACATCTCCTTGGACTGCCATCCTCCACGCTACGCCGATATTCCTGGCCATGTGGAATGAGGTTCTTTTTTTTTAACCCATGGGGTGCATCCTTTTTTCTGCTGCTCCTGGCTGGAATGCATTAATCCTCTGTCTAAAGCTCAGGTTTCCTGTTCTAATCTCAGGAAGTGCCACCTTTCTCTGCCTTTGCCCAATCTCAGGCCTCAGCATTTAATTTAACCAATCAGAGTCAATGAAAGAAACAGAAAGCAAGCAGGACCAATTAATTAACATTTAGAATGCTTAACACTACCCTATCAATTCCCTCCTTTTGTCTAATAAAAAGGCTAAAATTTTAACTCATATAGTAGAAACAATAAGAACAGATATGAAACAATAAAGAAAAACATATATAAAAGTTATGCACATAATGTTTAGCCTATTTGTATCAGGCAATCTTGAAGATGAAAAAACCATCTTATCTATCTTGGTGCATCTAAACTTCTGAACCTAAATAATTTCTATCATATCCTATATTTATAAACCTAAAGATTTTATTTAGCCTTGAAAATACCCTTTTTAATACTAAACAACTCAAGTTCAATTGAAATTTTATAACTATTATGCCTTCAACCCCATCAGAGACATAAGAAGGCATAAAGTTATTATTTGAGTGAGTAGGAAACATAGGAGAACAACTTCCAGAAAGAAATGTGACAGTTTGTTGCCTAGACAGTCCCAAATATCTCCTGGTATCATTGGAGCATCATCTTCAGCCTTCTGGCCAAGTATTTTTCACAGACTAATTATTGTGCAGTGGGAATTAAAAAGGATTTTCCCATTCTGTCTCTGCCTACTCAGGACATCTACTTACCTGCATTTAAGCTCTGGTCCATCTTTGGACTGTATATAGTCTGTTGAGAGAGTAGGGGCATTTTTGCCCAATAGAAATTATCTCCTGATGGGAGATTTCTTTTTGAGGAATTATCTCCTGATGGGAGATTTCTTGTTGGTGCTCATTATCTTCTTCCAAGTCAAATGGGAGCTTTCAGGAGCTGTCTTAAGTCAAACAATTTTTAAAATAATAAAAACATCTTTAAATGCCATTTTCTGTATGCCTCTGAGGGTTTTGAAGACACCTATTGATTTATTTATAAATCAATCTGTCATCAATCTTCTATGAACAAACAAACTGTATATTTTTAACTATTTACTATATGTTTAACCTATTAAGCCTATTTTGTGAAAAATTAAGACTAGTATTTCACATGACCAAAAGCTCAACTGGCCAGTCAACTTGTATTATCCAGACTCCTAAATAGATTGCAATAGCAACCCATAAAAGGATCAGAAGTAAACCTGTACTTTTAAATGATTTGTACAGGCACAATGCCTTATATAAGAGTTTAAATATACATAATAATGTATCTAAGTATAAAATTCTATACCAATGAATCAAAATTTAATCTTATTTTTGTATCAATATACAAAATTCAATTCCAGTGTATCGAAAGATAACTTTATTTAAGAATAACAATAGTTTTCAGTTTCAGAGCAGATTCTATCTCTATCCTTATGTCTTATTTCTATATTATATACATATATCCCCCTCTTTTTCTTTTCATGTCTTTTCCCCCTATATAAGAAAGAAGGATAAAAAAAGAAAAATAGAAAAGTCCTTGAATCTAACCTCCTACATCTTACTTAACAAGACCATTTCACAATTTGTAGCAATTCCCCCTAAATAACATTTATCATCCACCCCAGTTTTGGGCATGGGAAGTCGCTGTCTTAAAATTGCTTCCTGCTGAATTGGAATGCAGAAAACCTGTCTGGGGGCCCAAATAAAATTGAAAAATGGTTAATGAAGTTAATAGTAACATTTGTTGTCCAGTCTCTATGTGCTCAACAATTTGTATGTCCTGAGTAGTTTGTAGTTCGAAGGTGGACATTGGTAGGAAAGTTCAGGGCTTTATGGAAGTCCCATATGCAACAGTCTTTGAGGCTGGGCCATCTCAGCAAGCTGTTTGAAGTTGATCTGGATGCAGATTTTGGAGGAAACAGCTATTGAGGCAGTCTGTGATGCTGGATCATTTGGGTTACTTGTTTTGTCTTCTTTGGACTCAGATCCCATTGTTCTGAAAATATATAATTTCTAACAAGTAACATATAGTTCTTCAATTACCAAAATGCCTTGGATGTGGAGGATGCACAAATCAATGAAGGAATATTTTCTGTTTTTTTTTTTTTCAGAAGAAAGTCATTTGTAAGTCTCCATTCATGCCATAAAAAGATGGCATGTAATATCTTTCCTAGGGCAAATTGTCTTTTGGACAATAGAAGAAAAACATTGTTTTATTTTTCAAAAGAAATCTTGAAAATTTGATACTAAAATTTATCTTTAAGTGTATTTAAAACATAATAATCTTAACTTTCTATCAATATCTATTATAACAAAACAATCTTAAATTTCTATCAATATCTATTAATATAACAAAATAATCTTAAATTTTTAATAATAAAAGAGACAAAAAATAGAGTAAGGGAAAGAAGAAAATCCCTGAATCCAATTCACAACACATATATCCACTCATTCTAGATGAAAACAATCACAACACATAACGTAACACACAAAAAACTTCCATCCCATCTTTTGGGAATGGAGTGTAAATATTTTCAGGTCCCCTTAAAAAAATGAGATACTGGCCAATTCTCAGGAAAGTTACCTATAGCTTTTGTTGTCTATTCTCTGTATGATCAATCATTTTTTTGGACTAGAGCTTTTAAAAATGATTTGCATGTAAAGATTTTAAGAAAACAGTGATTGAAGCAGTATGTTAGGTTGAATCTTCTGGCCCATTTGTCTTGTTGTTATTGTCATTCAGTCCTTGGCTCTGAAAATAAATTTTTGCTCTAAATTTGAGCAAGTGGAAGGCATAGAACAACTTTGTAAGTCCATTTTAAGGCATAAACTCTGTCCATCCTGGATAAAAGATTGGAATATTATGAACAACATAAACTCTATCCATCCTGGATAAAAGATTGTAATATCATGAAAACCATACAGTTAATAAAATACTCTTACCATAAAAAGACATTCATATTTCAGCTAATGGGAAGTTCTCCCTGGTCAGATCTAATATTTATAAGTTTTGTTGGTAACCACATTTTGTCATTCCCTGTAGATACATAGGCATAACCACGTCCCCATCTTAAAACCATTGCAGGTTTCCACTCTAAAGTTAACATATCCTTATAATATATTGGTTGATTTAATATTCCTCAGTTTTTTGTATAACCCAATGTCTCTCAGCTGCAGTGGTACCCTTTTCACCAACATTTAGGAAATTTAAAGTTAGCAAAGCATTGTGTAATCTATCCCTGGTATTCTTTAATTCCCCCTTTTGTTTAAAAAGCATCTCTTTTAAGGTATGATTAGCTCTTTCTACAATTGCTTGTCCTGTAGGATACCAGTAACATGCTTTATATTATAATATGCAAAAATTGCTTCATTTTATGATATACATATGAAGGAGCATTATCAGTCTTAATTTGTGCAGGTACATCCATAAATGCCATTATTTCTAATAAATGTGCAATAACACTATCAGGTTTTTCAGAACTTAAAGCAGTTGCCCATTGAAACCCTGAGTATGTATCAATGGTATGAGGTACGTACCTTTGTTTTCCAAATTCTGCAAAATGAAAAACATCCATTTGCCAAATTTCATTCTTTTTAGTACCTCTATGGTTACTACCAGCAGACAATGGAGTTTGGTTATACAGGGAAAAAGTAGGACATTTTTTAATTATTTCCCTGGCTTGTTGCCAGGTAATAAAGAATTTTTACTTTAAACCTGAACTGTTAACATAATGTTTCTGATGAAATTTGGAGGCTTCCAACACATTTACTATGAGTAATTGGTGAATTTCCTCATTTCCTTGTGCCCGTGAACCTGGCAATCCTTATTCAATATTCAATGAGATTGAATATGGGTTATATACAATGGGTTATTTCTACCTCTGATTACCTGTTGCAATTCTATAAATAAAGAAGTTAATTCTGTGTTATCGGGAATAAATTCAGCAGTTTCTATATGCATCCGTCAGTAATTATTCATGTTTATTCTACCAAGTTTACTCTATTAATGTCAGAACTGATCTGAAAGGTCATGGTAAAGAAAACCAGGGATACAGGAACATTCTTTTAAAATAGCTTCTATTCATCTTTATTGCATCTACAATATCTCCATCTTCACATGTCTCTGACATTTCTGTATTTTATGTCCCCAACTAATAGAGTAAAATTTTCTCTCAATATTTTTAGATGGATTAGATTGATACAATTCAGTCTTCTGAAAATGGACATTGATATTGTACATGAGTTTCAATTTTGACCATAAAAAATTAATAAAGGCAATCATCTTGGTAGTCTTCTGTAAAAGTATGAGTCCTACCACGAGATCATGGTCCACAGAATCAAATAAGCAGGGCTTGTAGGGACTCACAGAGGCTGAAGTGGAAATCATGGAGGCTGCAATGACCTACACTATGTCCTCTTGCATACATGCAGTGTTTGTTTGGCTTAGGGTTTTTGTGGGACTCCTAAGAGTGGGAATAGGGATGTCTCTAACTCATTTGTATGTCATTGGGACCATTTTTCTCCTACTAGGTTGCCTTATCCAGCCTTCATATGAGGGTTTGTACCTAGTCTTATTGCATCTAGTTATGCTGTGTTCAGTTGACATCACTAGGAGTTCTGATCTTTTCTAAATAGCAACAGAAGAACAGTTGATCTAAGGGAGAGGGAAGGTGCAGCAGGGGGACTGGGAAGAGTAGAGAGAGAGAAGGCTTCTGTCTGGATGTATTGTAAGAGAGAAGAATAAATAAAAAGAAAAAAAAACAGTAAAAGTCCTGGTTATTTAAAAGTGCCTAACCTGGCGGTCCATATTCTTAAAAGGAATAAGTTTAGTAAATAAAAGATAAAGAAATTTTACAGAGAAAAGAGGATCTCTGAGAATCTGTAGGAGAGCTCACAGAATGGACAGAGCGATCATTACATTAAAAAAATATGCACATGTGGTCTTTTAGGGTGTACAAGACATCTTCCAGGTACAGCTCAAGACAGACACATATGATATGTACTCACTCATAAATGGATATTAGCCATTGAGTACAGCATAAGCATGCTACAATCCACAGAACAAAAGAAACTAAGTAATAAGGAGAGCTCAAGGAATGATACTTGAAGCCCTGTAAGTAGGGGGACTAAAATAGACATCAGAAGCAGATAGAGAAAGGGAATTGAACAGGAACCTAACATAACTGCCATCTGAGAGGTTTTATCCAGCAGATAATGGAAACAGATGCAGAGACCCACAGCCAAACATTAGATGAAACTCAAGGAGTCTTGTGAAAGACTCAGGGGAAGATTTGAGGGAACTAGAGAAGTCAAGGACAACACAATGAGAATTACATAGCCAATTAACTCTGACAGACAGAGGCTTATAGAGAATGAGCTACCAACCAAAGGACTTGCATGTAGTGGGTCCTAGGCCCACTACACATATGAAGCTGATGGGCTGGTTGGTCCTCAAGTGGATCCCCTAACAATTGGAGTGTGGTCTATCTCAGACTTGGTATCTGTTGGTTCCTTTCAGACCCCATTTTCCTAGCAGAGTTGCCTGGTTTGCCTCAGTGAATGAAGAGGCATTTAGTCCTGATGCAATTTAATATGCCAGAGTGGGTTGGTACTGGGTTGGGGGTACAGGGTAAGTGGGTAAGAGGGAGGGACTGGGAGGTGGGGGGTTGTAATTAGAATGTAAAATAAACAAATACATAAATTTTAAAAATAAAATATTACTATAAAATAGAAATAAAAAATTGAATGATAAAAAAGAAAGTACGCACCATAAAGAAGAGATTACACAACTAAATATATAACATGACCTGTTAAGTAGAAATCAGCCTACTATTTAATTTCTTTTTTTTTTTTTTTTTTTGGTTTTTCGAGACAGGGTTTCTCTGTGTATGCTTGGCTGTCCTGGACTCACTTTGTAGACCAGGCTGGCCTCGAACTCATAATTTCTTAATGTAATGCCCACACAATAAAATATATCATTTGGTAGTGGTGGTGATGGTGATGGTGGAGGGTATCTATGGGTCAAGTTTCATGAACTCCCTTTATCTACCTTTTGATACTGCTGAATGTTCAAGTGATTAAGTATAGACTGAGTCTTAACACTTGATACAGTACTTATGTTTTGTCTACTTGACACAAGTTACCTGAATAGAGAGAACCACAATTGAGAAACTTCATTCATAAAATTGATCTGTAGGCAAGCATATTAGGCATTTACTTTTTTAAAATTTATTTATTTATTGCTTCAAGTTACCTCTCCACCATAGTGTCCTCTTTCCACCCTTCGCAGTCCCTCCCTCCCACCCTCTACCCCCTAACCCTTCCATCCCACTCCTCAATGACAGGGAGAGAAAACAAACAAACCAAAAAAAAAAAGTCTACCTCCACGATCCCTTTGGTGCGTTGGTTATAGTATAGATATCCTGTACTATATAGCTAAAATCCGACTATAAGTGATGAGATGCCATGTGCATCCTTCTGAGTCTGGGTAAGCTCACTCAGGATGAGCTTTTCTAGTTCCATCCATTTGGATGCAAATTGCATAATTTCCTTGTTTCTGATAGCTGAGTAGTATTACATTGTGTAGATGTACCATAGTCTTTAAATCCATTCTTCAGTTGAGGGACATCTGGGTTGTTTCCAGTTTCTAGCTATTACAAATAAGGCTGCTATGAATATAGATGAGGAAACTTCCTTGTGATTTGGGGAGGAGTCATTTGAATGTATACCCAGGAATGGTATGGCTGGGTCCCAAGGTAGAGCTATTCCAACTTTTCTAATATATCTCCAGACTGACCTCCATAGTGGTTGCACAAGCCTTCACTCCCACTAGCAATGGAGGAGGGTTCCTCTTTCTCCACACCCTTGCCAACATGTGCTGTCATTTGAGTTTTTGATCTTAGCCATTCTGACACGTGTGAGATGGAATCTTAGAGTTGTCTTGAGTTGCATTTCTCTGATGATTAAGGATGCTGAGCATTTCTTCAAGTGTCTCTCAGCCTTTAGGAATTCCTCCTTTGTTAATTCTCGGTTTAGCTCTTTTCCCCATTTTTTAATTAGATTATTTGTATTCTTGGAATTTAATTTCTTGAGTTCTTTGTAAATTTTGGATATTAGCCCTTTGTCAGATGTGGGGTTGGTGAAGATTATTTCCCAATCTGTAGGCTGCCATTTTGTTCAAATGACAGTGTCTTTTGTCTTACAGAAGGTTTTCAGTTTCATGAGGTCCCATTTCTTGATTATTGGTCTTAGGTCCTGAGCTGTTGGTGTTCTGTTCAGGAAGTTGTCACCTGTGCCAATGATGTTGAAGGTTTTCCCACATTCTCTTCTAGTAGATTTAGTGTGACCGGGCTTAAATTAAGGTCTTAGACCCACTTGGACTTAAGTTTTATACAAGGTGATAAGTATGGCTCTAATTTCATTCTTTGCCTGGACCCACAGGACCATACCAGCAGAGCTGCTGCAGGCTGAACACTCAGTGTGCAACATAGAGAGCGCTGACTTGTGAGCAGTGAAACAATCCCAAGCCATTCCTCATTGCCTGGGAATAGGCTGCACCAGCTCACAGTGCTTCTGGCTATTAGATGCACATTGACCCTGAGAACCCCCTGTGAGTAGTTGGGGAGAACCACAAACATGGTCTGACAGGTAAGCTGCAGGGGAGCTACAACCCCACCCAACAGCCTGCGGCCTACCAACCTGCACTGTCATCTATATGAAGACCAGTTGGATCCCAGGAACCTACAGGAACATATCCCCATCACAACCCCTCACCTGAGTCCCCAACTGGGACAAAACAGGAAGGGGTGAGCTCTTAGAGACACACTGAGAACCTCCATACAAGGCCCCATCCAGCCAGTGGAAAGTGACTGATCACCAAGCAATACAACTGCTACACCAAAGCACCCCCTTTGGCTCCAAGTCCAGAAGGCAACAGGAACAAACAGCTAAGAACAACCAAATGTCAAAAGAACATCGTAAAGGCAGAATCAACAAACGCCAAGGAATTATGAACCCAACAAAATGCAATGATGCCAGCACAGCAAGCCCTGACCACTTCACCACAGGTGAAACACATGAAAACGATAATTCTACAGTCTGGAAAATGATAGAATCCTTTCAAGAAGAATTTAAATCTATGAAGGAATTAAAAGAGTCCACTATTTTACAAGTGAAAGCAATGGATAATACTACGAGAGAGCTCCAAGCCAAGTGGCTCAACTTGAACAGGAAAGAGACAAAGCAATGAAAGATTTAAAAGAGAGGAAAGATTTCCAGGCAAAGACAAGCAAATTGGAGCAGGAAATACACAAAATGAATAAAATCTTTCAAGACATAAAACTCGAAATGGAAGCAATAAAGGAAACATAGTCAGAGTTAGGAGTGGAAATGGAGAATCAAGGGAAGAGAACAGGAACTACAGACATGAGTATCAAAAATAGGATACAAGAGATGGAAGATGGAATCTCAGGCATGAGAGATTCAATGGAAGAAATCAGTACAGCATCCAAAGAAAATGAGAAAGCTAAAAATGTCCTCATGCATTTTCTTAACTAATCATTATTTTGGGAGAATATAGGCCTTGGTGTGTGGTGTCATCCCTGAGATAGTAGTCCTGGGATGTATGTGAAGCAGAATAACAAGGCATTGGAAGCAAACCAGTAACCAATGTTACTCTATGGCCTCTACATCAGTCCTCCTACCTCCAGTTCCTACCCAGACTTTGAGGGTGAACTGTGATGTGGTAGTATAAATGAAATATTCTTTTTCTTCCCCAAGTTGTTCTTGATTATAGTATTTTATCACAGCAAAGAAACCATAACTGAGACATATATGGTTATTCAAATGTTTTATTGAGATTCTTGATAAAAAATGAGTTTCTCCAGCCTGAGGATGAATTGATATATCCTTGCTAGAATATCTGCTAAGTGTGTGGATTTTTTACTTTTCCATCCATATATATATATTTGCTAACACCATCATGTATTATGCAAAGCAGAGTTATCGCACCATATTGAAGAATATCTGTGGATCTCTCCTTTTCTGTGGGGCTGTTGGCCACCAGTTCATGAGGATGAGGGGATCAGAAGACAAGGGAAAGTGATCTGACAGCTGTAAGTATGATGGATTAAACTCTTGGATCAACTTTAGTGAAACAGCTTTTGGGTAGTGGATGGGAGTTTCCTGGGTGGGTACAGATCACTGGCTGGGAGTTTCAGGTACTGGAATATCTGATTTGCATGGAGAGCCATTCCAGTAATCCAGGTGCTTGCTGGGCCAGTTCTTATTGAGAGAAAGGAAGTTGAACCTGTAATTTCCCTAAGGACTATGTGACATTCCTCAAGTAGATGGTGTAGGGGTTCAGGTTCCCCAGGCCAAGAAAGGAGTCCTGCCAAAAAGTGAGTCCCCCATTTCACGTTGAGCTCAGGGCATTCCAGTCATGGTGGAGTAAAACCTTAGCAGCAGGGTTTCCCAACAAATATCTGGGACTATAAATATTCAGTTTTTCAGTGTCTTTTCTATATATAGAACACATTTTCATTCTATTATCTGTCTCTTATAAGTGAATAATTTGCTTCTTTGATTTCATGAGCAAAAATTAGTGGTTACTCTCTCCACATATCACATGGAGAATATGTTTTCTCTAACTTAGTTTGTCTTTGTTGATCTACAGGAAGCTGTAATAATAAGTTCATTTGTCAACAAAGGGTATTCTAAGTATTTCAATAAAACTAAAATTCTAGCTGCTACTTGGTCATATAAGTGGTACATGGCAGTGGCACAGGGGAAAAATAGGTTATTATATTGCCAGAGCACTCATCTGATTTTCATTGTTAATGTGATTTAGTGCTGTTAAATAAGGTTATGAAGGAGTATGTTTGAACTGAAGAATGTTGGTCAGCAGTATGCTTGTTGTTCTCATATCTTATGAAACCCATCAGTAACCAACACATCAATGTCATTTTAATAAGAACATAAGAAAAATATGCATCTCTGAGGAATAACAACATTCCATGCACTCATGTACTCTTGAGAAAGATGTAAGCGGTATGTTCTTCTGTTGATATTTTACGTTCATTTATTGAGAATTTCACACATGGGAACTGTACTTGAATAATGTCAAAAAACTCTTCCCCAGTGTACTCCTACTCCCACATAACTTCATGACTTCTTCATTAAATATATAATATATATATGCATATATATTTGTAAATATATAATCTTTTGTGTATATTTATTTAAGGATGACAACATGGTATTACATAACCTGCTATGGTGATCATCACTGGGGAAGATTTATTTTCCCTTTGCTAGCAGCCAGCAATTGTCTGTAGCTCTTCATCTAAGGAAAGCCCTTGTGGGAAATTTGTCATCTTGATAGAACTGAATATCTACTTCAAGAGCAAAGAAACAAGATACATATTTCTAAATACACACAAAGATCAATTCAAAATTAATGAAATATTTTAAAATTATGTTTGAAAATTTGAAACAGCTATAAGAAAGCATAGATAAAATACTTTCAAATATACACATAGGTGATGAAATTCTAAAAAAAGATTCCAATAGGATAGGAAATGATACCAAAACTGACAAATAGAATTATAAAGCTACTAAATAGCAAAGAAAACAATAACCATAGTGAAGAGATAGCTAACATAATAGAGAATAAAGGAATCTTTTAACAACTACATTTTAAAAAGAAATTAATATGTACAATGTATAAAGACTTGCAAAAATTAAATACCAAAAAGACATGAGCCATCTCTAACTCAATATATGGGTCAGGGCACTAAATATACACTCCTGAAAAAAAGTACAAATGATGAAAGTGTTTGAAAACATTTTCAATATTCTTAGTCATCAGTGAAATGAAAATTAAAACTCCATTGACATTTCACCACATATAAGTCAGAAAAGCTGTTATTAAAAAAAATCAGAAGTGGTATGGCTGGGTCTTGGCTATGTAGGGTTATTCCAAGTTCTCTAAGATATCACCAGAATGATTTCCATAGAGGTTGTACAAGTTTGCACTCCCAAGAGCAATGGAGGAGTGTTCCCATTTCTCCATAACCTCGCTGTCATTTGAGTTTTTGATCTTAGCCATTATGACAGATGTAAGATGGAATCTCAGAGTCTTCTTGAGTTGCATTTCTCTGATGATTAAGGATGCTGAGCATTTCTTCAAATGTCTCACTGCCATTAGAGATTCCTCCTTTCTGAATTCTCAGCTTAGCTCTGTTTCCAATATTTCGATTGGATTATTTGGTTTCTTGGTGTTTAATTTCTTGAGTTCTTTATAAATTTTGGATATTAGCCCTCTGTATCATGTGGAATTGGTAAAGATCTTTTCCCAATCTGTAGGATGTTGTTTTGTTCTAATGACAGTGTCCTTTGCCTTGCAGAAGCTTCTCAGTTTCATGAAGTCCCATTTATTGATTATTGATCTTAGAGCCTGAGCTTCTGGGTATCCACCCACATGATTTATCACCAAACCACAAGAACATATCCTCATCTATGTTCATAGCAGCCTTATTTGTAATAGATAGAAACTGGAAACCACCCAGATGTCCCTCAACTGACCAATTGATAAAAAAAAAAATTGTGGTACATTTACACACTGGAAACAAGGAAATCATGAAATTTGCAGCCAAATGGATGGAACTAGAAAAGCTCTTCCTGAGTGAGCTAACCCAGACTCAGAAAGATGCACATGGCATCTACTCACTTATAATTGGATTTTAGCCATATAGTACAGGATAACTATCCTACAACCAACTCACCAAAATGATCAAGAACATAGACTTTGTTACCTATTAATGGGACAATTTGCCCTAGGGGTGCTACCATGTAGGCCTCCAGTGTAAGAGGAGGCTCTTAGCCCTCATATGGCTGTTGAACTGAGTGGGGTCGATATGTAAGAACACTCCACATTGGAGGAGTAAGATGGGTGGGCGTGTGGAACTGGGAGGGGTGGAAAGAGGGTACTATGATGGAGATGTAACTTGAAGTAATAAACATTTCAAAAAAATCAATGACAAGAACAAATACTGTACAAGAAAAACTCTATACCCATTTGATGAGAATATAAATTTATATAACCACAAGCAAAATTAGAATGGAGATACCTCATAAAAGAAAAAACATGGAACTATAAAACTAAGCTATACTTTTTGGTATATCCAAAGAACTCTAAGTAGGAACACCGCAGAGATATTTCCACAAACATGTTTATTGCTACATTATTTACAATAACAGGGAAATGCAAACAACTTAGATGTTCATGAACAAATTAACAAAAATAATGTGTTACAAACCTGAAATACAATGTATACAACAATAAAGAGAAAATATAAGTAAATTATATTTTCCAGAAAATGGATGGAACTATGTCATTTTTAATTTTCATCATCTACTAGGTGAGATGTAAAATTCTCTGGAGCCACACTTCTGGGACTGTCTTTAGGGTTAGGGTTAGGGTTAGGTTTAGGGTTAGGCTCAGGCTTAGGCTTAGGCTTAGGGTTAGGGTTAGGGTTAGGGTTAGGGTTAGGGTTAGTATTAGGGTTAGTGTTAGGTTTAGGGTTAGGGTTAGGTCTTTAAGGAATATTCTAGGGAGATTTAACTGAGAAAGGCATGTCTGATGTGCTGGGATTCTGAAAAAAAAGAAAATGACCTGAGCATCATCATTAATTTTTCTGTTTTCTGACTTCAGCAATGTAAACAACAACCTCACACTCCTGCCACAATGTTGTTCAACCTTGATGGGATGCATCATTTTTAACAATGATCTAAACTAAATCTCTCCTCCTCTAAGTTAATACATGTTCAGACATTTATTCACAGTAGATATCCAATAACAAGTACAAATTCTAAGTCATGTTAAGAAGCATAGATCAAATCCAGAAAGAAAAAGAAAATATTGTATATGATTTTCATATGTAAAACATTCAAGTAATTTATACACATATTCATGTGACTAGGTGTGTATATATATATATATATATATGTATGTATGTGTGTGTGTGTGTTCATGTCATGAAAGTAATCTTCTAAGAAAAGGATAGTGAGAGACAACAAAATGACTTAATGATGAAGGAAAAGTGGAGAAGAGATGATAAGAGTAAATGTGGCATGAAAACATAAGTGTGTTCTATTTGGAGGGAAGAAAGTTTCCAACAAGAAAAAAAAAAGGGGGAAATTGTTAATATCATTGGAGGACAGGAGGAACAAAGCATATTGGCATATATGTAGGAAAATAACATAGTGTATCCCATTGAATTATATACTAATTTAAAACTATCCTTAGAAAATTGATGGTCTAGTGTTGTAAAGAACTGATATCCTTTTCCATACAGTCATCTTTGAAATACACTAATATTCTTTATATTGCAATAAATGTGTTGATTAAGTGAACATGTGATTACCTTTATACCTTAAGATGTTTAATCATATGGTAAGTCCCCATATCTCTCTTAGATTTCTCTCTCATCTGGGTCTCTTGATATATATTCATCTGGTTGGGATATCTACTTTACTTGGAATTTTCTGTCATCTAAATCTGCTCAATATAATAAGCCAATGTGGTGACTATACAATATCTATTTAACCTTTGCTTGACTGCATTGTGAGATACAAATAGTTAATGTATCTTTTGGGCATTGCTGTGAAAGACTTCTATTATCTGTCGTAATCAGATGAGAGTTCCTTCTAATGTCTTTCCTAGCAAAAACTAGAAAACACACTTGACTAGTCAAAAGTCGGTGTCAAAGACTCTGGTTTATGAGGTATAAAACAGGCACAAAACTCCCATTACATGCATCATGTGATTAAGTGTATGGTAGTCCTCTGATAGATACCCTGAATAATCGTGCATTTTCATAAGCCTGTTCTAAAAATTAAATGATATTATGAGGAGTTGTGTTAATGCTGCCTATAAAATATTTAAGAATTATCATTCTATCTAAGAAGCACTATTCGTCTCAATAGTATCTTGATTGAAGGTGATATAAAAGTAACACACACCCCATTTGGGTAGTTTGAAAGCAATATATCTCTTATTACCTATAAACAAATGAAAAAATCTCAAAACTAGAAAGTATGTTTATTAGATTATCAGTTCAGGCCCTTGAAGCAATTGAATCATCTGTGAAACCAAAATTCTCACTTAAACACAAAGTACTGCAAAAATTACTCCATTGTCTTATAACTATAACAGTTCATAACTAGAATTCTGAAGTTGTAGAAATATTTAGATATTTCTAATTTTGTATTGTACATTTAGTTAAGTAGGGATTCTGAATCTATTTAGAAAATGGACCAAAATTGGGGAATAGATATATCCATTATGACCATCAAACTAGAGAGATCCAGAGCCAAATCTGTTTACCAGAATGGGTTAGTGTTTGTACTGGAGTTTCTATCACACCCTCACATGTAACTTCTAAGTAGTGGTGCGCTTTCAACAGAAGCAACAAAAGGTGACTATGAACCAGATTTCTTTTCTGGTATTCCTAGTTTCTACCAAGGACAGTGATAGAAGGGATGCTTTTGAATGCCTTACCTTAGTTGTTTATTCAGTTTCATCTATTGTCCTCTTTAGTAAGAAGAGAACTTAATAAGATAAAACCATTAAAATACATTCATATAGTGCACAAAGTATTAGATATCCTAGCAGGAATAAAAATTAAAAAGATTATTTTAAACCAAAAATGGTTTTAAAGAGAAGTTAAAATAACACAACAGAAGATATCTTATCTCAGAAGAGATGAGAGATTGTTCATTTTGGAGCCAAATTAAGTAACCGTGGCCTGCGATTTAGACTTCTCTAAGTTCCATGTTACAATTTGGTAACAGTTTGATGAGATTTTTATTATAAGAAAATAAATAAAGTCACAAATTTAGTCTGTATTCAAATACACTGGTGGGTTCATTGGGTAATGATTTGCAACAAAGCTGGGAAATATTGGCTATAAACCTCAAGTGCTACCTGATAATATCCTTAGCTTGTTGGTTAGTGGAAACTAGGTTCTTCTAAGTTAATACACTTCAAAAAGTTTCTCCTGATAGCCATACAGATGTTAAATCAGATACAGAGGTGGCAAAGGAATGGATAATAAGAGTGCTAAAAATAGTCTAAGTAAATTTTAATTAGGTTCTAGACCTAAAACATTATAAACTTTCTACAATCTTTGAAGTTCAAATCAGTTAATCAGCTCTGCAGAATATTAAATAAAAAGGCAGGGCTCCTTTCCAAGAACTTTTATTCATAATCTTCAACAAAGTTAGAAAGTATAAATGCATCTGTTTTGACATTAGGGAAGTCACTATGAATCAAGTTTAAACTTTCCTGTAAGGGTACTGTAGTTATTCACAAATGCTCTTTTCATGTTTCTTTGAACTTTGAAAGCACAGTAATGGACTACAATCATCAAGACATAGTGTAGAGGAAAGAAGCTAAGAAGTGGTAGACATGTTAGCATACAGGAACAGAGAAACTAATAATAACAACACACTTCCCCCTCAATAAAGTAATAAGGCAAGTGATGTAAAAGAAGTTATGAGAAGTTGAATGTGTTCAGAAACTCCAATTAGCCTATTTGGTAGACTACAATTAAAGTCGGCTGAAGTGAAAATCAACTGTCACATGTCAGAAGGAGATGATTTTAGAATGATGAAGAAATGCATGAGCTCTTAAATGTCAAAGTCAAGGTAATCTAATTACCCCACATGCTTCAAGTTTAAATGGCAACCAGAAGAGTCTACAAATATTGATAAAAATAAATTGTAGTGACATACTGCCAGGAATGCCACAGCCCCACAGCTGTCAGAGACCCAGGTAGCTTATGTTTGCCATCCTTCACCGCTTCTATAATGGCCACCCTAAGCTAGTCCTGCCAATAGTGTCCTGCTCAGCTCTTCCAATCATGCCATTTCCATTTCCTTGGTATTTGCAAAAGGTCCCATCCTTACTTATTACAACAGACCCCACAGCCACTCACTAGAAGTAGTAAAGACTCAGGTAGATTCCTGCCTCTACTTCTCCATTCTGTTCTCTCTAGATTCCCCTAGTACTACCACTGTAACTTTCCTCAGCCCCTCATCTTAAGCCATCTCATCTTTCCTTTGGGATTCACTAGTGACTTTAAAATTGCTTCCTACAAGGAATTCAATAACCAACACATGTGGAACAGACTTAGCTAAGGCAACTTCACTCTTTCTCCACTAACCTTACTCCACTGCAGTCATTCATGTTATATCTAACTTCCAGAGTTTGCCTAGATCTCATATACTATGCCAACAACAAGCCTACTGAATTCCCTGAACTTGTGTGCCTGTAGCCCTATCCAGTCCCTAGTGTAAGTTCAAGTACCGCATCGCCTACTGATCCAATCTGATCAGTCTTAACTGCATTATTCTCATCCCCATGCTTGACCCATCCCACATCCAGTGTACCAGCCTAGCTTAATAAACATCTTTCCCTTAGCTCCCACAACCATATCCAAACTCCAGGTTTGGCCCTGATGACACATCCTAAACTTGAGCTTCATCTGGTAAGCTCCATAAATCTAAACCTGCCTACACTCTCTTCAATCTCCTGATATACTCTCTTGTGAATAAGTCCAGTCTGGAAAGTTTCCTATACCATATTATATCTTCAATATATCTAACCTCTAGATAACACATCTGAGTAAAGATCCAGGCTGTTGAGCCTTTGAAATATCTTTTATGGCACCATGCCCAACTCTCAGGCCTATGTATTGACTTTGCTTAAGGCAGCATAAAGTCTTAAATCAATTACACACACAAACAAACAAACAAAAAAAGTCTGTAACTCGGGCCTCACCACAAAACACCAAAAATATGAAAGGATGGTTTTACCCATCCCCAAGTCCAGCAGTCACACGGAAATGTTTCCCTATGAGAATGACCAAGAAGAACCAATAGACAGAACTCAAAACAACAATCATGACCTTTATCAAAATTTTTGAAACATTTAAAAATGGAGTAAAATGTTCAATGACCTTAGAGTAGCAATAAAAACATAATACTCAAGAAAACAGAAATGTACAACTGAATAAAAATGATGAAGAGAATGTTCAATTTGAAAACTGAATTCAATAAAGGGATAAAAATTGAAGAAAACTCAAGCTGGAATGAATATAGAACTGAAGAAAACATAATTAAAACTGAGGAGAAAGCATTGCAGGTAGAATGGACTTAGTAGAAGAGAGAATATCAGAATTTGAAGATAAAGTAAAGAATTTATACAACACAAGAACACAATACTTTGAAAAAAAGGAGTAAAGGAACATATAGAAATATGGGACACCATGAGAAAAAGAAACAATTGCATTATAAAAATACATGAAAGAGAAAACTCCCAAATTAATGGCATAGACAAGATCTTCAACAAATTCATATAAGGAAATGTCCTCAAACTAAGGAAAGTCAAACTTATTCAGACATAGGAAACACACACTACCAGATAGATAAGAGCAGAAAAGAAACTTCCCATGGCATATCATAATAAATACAGTAAAATTACAGCAGAGAGACCATTGAAAACATTAAGAGAAAACAAACACAAATCACATATAAAGGAAACAAACTAGAATAATAATTGAAACTTTGAAAACATGAAAAGCCTGGAGGGATGGATTCCAAGCCCTAAAATATTTTAGCTTCCCACATGGACTACTGAATTGAGCAAAACTACCTGCCATAGTTGAAGGAGATATAAATTACATGACACAAACAAGTTCTAAAAATTCCTTTTCATCAAACCTTAGCCTGAATTGAGCAATCTTAGCTCATCTAAACTAGACTAAAATTCTATTCCACAAATAAAACCCCAATATATACATATCATAAATTCTTAAGAGAATCAAGTTAACTCTGGACATTCACAAGCTGGATACTAAAAGAGAACTGTAGTGTATTTGATTTCAGGAAGCATGTATATATAAGCATAGTCTGTCACAGTGAAGGATTTAAGAAGAATGTGCACATAACTTTGTGCTCTTCACTCTCCATTTTACTAATATAACTAAAGAGTAAACAAATATTCCTGAGACACACCTTGGAGGTTTGATATTTGCAGTGAATATAAAAGGTCAATTTTCAGCTTAGTTTCTCTTCAAAATGATCGCAGCTGTAAATATTGCAATTTCATTTTAAAATATTTAAATAAATAAACATTTATTACTTCAAGTTACATCTCCATCTCAGTATCCTCTTTCCACCCCTCCCAGTCCTACCCTCCCACCCTCTACCCCCTATCCCTTCCATCACACTCCTCTGGAGTGGAATGTCCCTACATAACAGTCCCCCACCCCATTTCAGCAGTCATATGAGGGCCAAGAGCAAGAGCCTTCTCATACACTGGGGGCCTACAAGGCAGCACCACTAGGGCAAAGTGTCTCATTGACAAGAAAAATAGTCTATGTTCATGTTCCCTTTGGTGCATTGGTTGTAGTATAGCTATCCTGTACTATATGGCAATTTCAATCTCAGCAGTTCACCCCAAACAACATTTGTGCAGAAGGTTCAGGCGTGGTCATGTAGTGTACAATGGTTTAATTGTTTTCATGACAAGTGATAGCAAAAAGAGAGAAAGGTTGGTTTCTTGACCTAACCTCCTGTAACTAAAAGGGGGGGAGGAGGCAAAATGAAGGTGCTGTCAGCAGTGCAAAGTGTAACTGAATTGGAAAAACCTGGATATTCGCATGAAGCATCTTCTCTGTGATGAGGATTTCACAATACTCAGAGCAATGTAAGCCTTAAGAAAGGACATCATATTTGGCCACAATGGTATTGACCCTTGAACATAAAAGGATTGTACTAACATTTTTAATCATTTTTCCCATTTGGGTTGGGGCCCCAAAACAGGTCTACTATGACCCAAATCAGCAGGAAGTCACTTTAAGAGAGCAACGTCCCATGCCCAGAGGGTGGGGAGGATGTTTCTCCGCCCTTCTTTTTGGTTATTTGAAGGATAACTGAAAACTCTGTTATGTAGGGGAAGAGACTACAAGCTGATAAATGATCCTGTCTTAATGGGTTTTGGAGGTTAGCACCAGGGAATTCCTACTTTTCCTTTTCTGTATCCTTCTTCCTCTCCTATGTAAGAGTGCATGGGCTTGAGAAAAATGAGATATAGACATAGCACAGGAAGGTCCAAGAAGAAGGGGCAGATTATTGAATATGCCCTTATACCTTTGTATATTGATACAAAATTAGTAGGTTATTTGGCTAAAGTGGTATTGAACATTGTTTATTGTGCAAAATTAAGATTGTATTGGGCTACATCGGTATTGATCTTTGTATAGTGATACAAAATTAAGATTATATTTGGCCACATTGGTATTGATCTTTGTTTATAGATACAAAATTAAGGGTAACGCTCCTTAAAGGTATTGTTCATAGTAATACTTAAAAATTAAATGTCAAGTTTTGACCTCTCGCTACCAACCGACATAAACTGTTTAGGATAATTAAGAAACGGAAACTAATAGTCATGAAAACGTGTCA
>CAJQZJ010030022.1:280223-338241 GCA_907164525.1 Lophiomys imhausi | reverse complement strand
TGGGGGATTGAGGGGGAGGAGGGTGGGAGGGTGGGACTAGAGGGGGGAGTAGGGAGGGAATTGTGATTGAGATGTAACTTGAAGAAATAAAAAATAAATTATTAAAAAAAATATTTGAAAAAAAAAAGTCCAGCCTTATTCCAAGTTCCCTATGCTATATATGCTAACAGTAAACCTACCACACTTCGTCCCTTCTCACCAAACAAAAAATATTGCATTAAAAACATTTTTCACCTTTTCCCAAGAAACATGCTATAGACAGTATAGGGAGTTGAAATGAGGTAATTATATTACAATCTTGAATATAAAACAAAATTTTAAAATACGGAACTATATTACAAGTAGAGGAAATAAAGAGCTAATATATTTAGAGAATCACATCAATTAACAGGTCAAAAAGTGATAAAGTCATCCCCACCACTTTCCCCCTGCATAAGCCCCAGAAAGCTCATCCTTGCAACTCAGTGGCAAGCACCAAACAGGCTAGAGTAGGGAGCAGAAGGACCTTCATCTTCTAGAATCTTCTCTTTTTTCTCAAGCAGGAGAGCAGCGACGTTTGGCTTTCAGTGAAATGATGAATGCAAGATCCACACAAGAGCTTTTCTCAGTTTGCTTGACATGAAATCAGTCCACCATAATTGAACCTGCTAAATGTTTTTAAAGGTGTTTATGGACAATCTGGTTGTCAGAAAGTATTTGAATGTGTCTTGCATTGCTTTATTTTAATGAATGGAATTAGAATTCAGTGGAGCATATTGTTCCAGAATTGCTCATACTCTTGAAAGAATGTGAAGGAAAGCAATCCATGAGATTAGGGAATGGTCATCACAAGCTGGTTCAAAGATATTATACACATGAGAGAGCACAGTTAGTATGAAATGTCTCAAAGGTAACAGCATTGACTGGTCATATTTCCTGACTTTTATATAACCGAAAAGTAAGTGTTACAGGTTCATTCCCAATTACTATGAAAAATTCAATAAATTCATCTCATTCAATTTATTTTCCAAGTTCAACAAACTGCTTTTTTGGTGATAAAATTTTTATAAATTGAATGTCAACAGGACAGGTTCAAGTTAAAAATGAGTTTCACAGAAAAGTCTATATTTGTTTTGTTGTGAGTACTAAAACACTCAGATATGTACGTAATTTATTTTATTCTTGCCACAGGATGATTTATTGTAATATAAATGGTCCTCAGACCCATCATTTCCACTCAGTTAAAACTTCCATCAATATGCAATATTGTTCATGTCCAATCACTTTCAAAATAAATAGAATATACAATATCCAATTAATCATAATCTAACTTTAAATATCATGTTATTAATAAAAAATAGCTAAATATCTATGTTGAATTTCAAATGTAGCTCCATAAAGTGTAAACAGAAAAATTCAATTTTAACTGAAAATCAGATGCTTGCTTGTCTGGGATGCATTCATACATATCACTGACTAGGCTTGAACTTATGAATTTGCATGGGATAACTATTCATATGTTCTACATGATTGCACCTGGCGAGTGCTGAGATCTAAGGATGTCCCACCATATCGAATACAGATTTTGTAACTTTAATATAATATAGAGTAATATAAATAAGTAAAATTATGAATTATTCGCATACTGAAATTTAAATTAGTTTCATTTATTTGTTTTACCATTGTGCTTTTCATTTTCCCAGTTTTTTACTTTTATATGATATAAATTTCGAAACACAGTATTTCTTGTTCACTATAAAATACATTAAACACAAAGGTGCTTTAAATCATTTTACTGCTTCAGAAAGAACCTGGCCATATTTAGGGAAAATAAAAAATAAAATAATGTGTTGGAATGCTCTCCTACGTACTTATCTCTGATTTTGTAGGAAACCCTGAAATGAAACATGATGTTCAAGGCATTGAGACATTGATACTGCAAAGAGTAAGAACATGTTCCAACCCAGGGACTATAAATAAAAATTGTAAGTGTATGAGAAAATACTGAATATGTTTTTTTGATTAAAATCTCTGTGTGAGTAGAGGGAGCTCATGTTTGAAGGAATTCTCAGAAAAAATATTATAGCTCTTAGTCTTAAGATGGAAAAAGATAGGATAATTTGCATTACATATTTTCATAAGAGTTAACTAATTGAGTGAATTTTTATGTTCCATAAGTTTGAGCTTTTGTATGTGGACTGGTATCTTAAATATGTAGAAAAAGATATGCATATGCTATTCACTGATGGCAATGATGAGCTGAATAAAAATTATGAGATGTTCTGTATTTACAACATAGGTGATTCAAAATGGTATTCTGAGATATTAATCATATTTTCTATTTCATTTGTATACATACTCATTTTGTCTGTGAATAGGAAACATTTTAGTACACTAATTTCATATTGTGTATGACTGACATATATTATCCTAAGCCATTGCCTATTGAATTGTTTCAGAATCACTCTTTTGTCTTTAAATGATTGGATTGACTTTAAAACATACTTTAACTTCCTTGAGTATAGATTATTAATAATCATATTTTACTCACAGAATCAATACTTACATTAAGAAACTGATCTTAGAGTAAACAAGTCCATGAGTACTAAAAAGTCATCATTCGTTCAGTTACAAGAGAAACTATGAGACAGGCTTCTTATTTTCTTAGCTGGCCACTCTAATGAACCACTGTTATTCCTATGTTGAGGGATAGACACAGAAATCTGTACAACCAGCATCTTTTGTATCCAGAGCCTTATGCTGTGCCAGTTATAAAGGTTTGTGTGAATTCCACTATAGTGGCTTGAACAAAAATTGCCCACATAGGCTCATATATTTGAATGCTTAGTCATCTGAGAGAGGTACTACTTGAGAAGGATTAGCAGGTGTGGCCTTGTTGGAGGAAGTGTGTCACTGAGTGGTGTGCTTTGAAGATTCACAGACCCAAATCAGGTATGGTGGCAGTCTCTTTTAGCTGCCTGCAGATCCATATGAAGAACTCTGATCTACTTCTCCAGTACCATGTCTGCCTGTGTATCATTATCCTCTCTTCCATGCTGATAATGGACTAAATCTCTGAAACTCTAAGCAAGCCCCAAATTAAATGCTTTCTTTCTAAGAAGTGTCCTGGTCATGGTATCTATTCACACCAATAAAACACTAAGACAAAGATTGTTATATCAGATATCCTCTAGGGGTGATACTGACGAATTTTCTAGACTAGATTAAGAAATGAGAAAACCCAGTGTAACTGTTGGTAGGACCATTCTATTTCCATGTCATGGACTGGATGAAAAAGGAAAAGTCAGCTGAACATGAGCATCCATTTCCCTGTTGTACATGAATGTAATGTAGTCTGATAAATGAGTTGCCTATCTTCACATGCCCTAGTTTGCTACTATTGCTATGATAAAGCCATGACCAAAACAACTTGGAGAGGAAAGGATTAATTTCATATTGTACTTTACAGTCCATAACTGAAGAAAGACAAGAGTAGAACCTCGAGTCAGGAGCTGATGCAGAGGGTATGGAGGAATGCTGCTTACTGTCTTGCACAACATGGCTTGCTCAGCCTGCTTTCTTATAGCACCTATGACCACCCAGCCAAGGGTAGCAACACCCACTATCATCTGGACTCTCTACCATCAACCATCAATCAAGAAACTGTACTGCAACCTTGCCCACAGAAAAATCTAATGAAAATATTGTCTCAGTTGGGGTTCCCTCTTCCCAGATGATGCTATCTTGTGTCAAGTTGACTGAAAACTAACCAGACCATCATGATTTCCCCATGTGATGGAATGTATCACCAAATAGTGAACAAAAAATTCCCTCCTGTGTCCCATTTGTCATTATATTATATCAGAACAATACATACAAAAAGGAAATAATACCAGTGCTAAGGAAAAATTTATGAGATATGTATTGGAGCAAATATATGCACCATGTTTCTAATCATCTAAAGGATATCCTTAAGGAGAGCAGGTATCTGTGAACAACAGTTAAGAGAAAGAATAATAGGTACTATGACAGTCTCCCACAGTTATTTTCTAAGCTAATCAGAAATCAAGTTGCTAAGAGACAAGCAACATTTTGCTTATCTAAATATAAAAGATAGATAGGGGGGTCTTCAAAAACCTCAAGAGATCTGAAGAATATGGCATTCAAAGATGTTTTCTTAACTTACCATTTTTTGAAATCCAGACATGTCAGCTCCTGACAACACCCCCTATTCTACTCCAAGTAAATGATGAGCATCAAAGAATCTCCAGTGGGAGATGGTTGAATTAGTGACAAGCCTATCTCTTGGCAAGAAAAACTTCAACTCTAAACAGAATGCTGTCCAAAAAAGACAAAACTTGGAAGCAAGTAAGTCCACAGCCTAGCTCTGCCAAGACAAGGTATGCAAGTCCTTCATAATTCCTGCTCTACAATCAATGTATGTCAGAGAAATGGGGCCAAACAGCTGAAGATTGATGCTGTAATGTAGGGAGAGAAAATGGGAACTGTCCAGGCAGCTACTGGTATGTCATTTCTTAGTTTTGGAAGCTGCGGACCCTGCACTTCCTATACAATCAAATATATTTATCCCTCTCAGGTCTCTGAGGTGGTTGAAGAATAGATAGCTAAAGTTTCATAGTTAAATTTTGAGTTGTTTAGGAATCAAGAGGGTGTTCCTGATCTAAGAAGATATTTTTAAAATTGTGATGCAAGTTAGTATGAAAGTCGAGTTAGATATAGAACTTTAAACTCATGGAGATGGCTAGATAGTAGAAGGTTAAAGTCAGGTGCCAAATACATATGGACTGGACATTGGGAATGTATGCTAAGGCATATAACTCTCATAATTGTGGCCTATTTATTTCTGTTGTTTTGTATTTATTTTTATAAGAGAAAGAACCATTTGTTGGACTGAAAGGGGGAGCTGTTGGGAGGAAAAAGATATACCTAAACTTAAAAAAGGGAAAAGGATGGGGAGTTGAGGGAGAAGATGGTGGGAGGGTGGTACTGGAGGAGGGAGTAGGGAGGAGATTGTGATTGAGATGTAACTTGAAGAAATAACAAATAAATTTAAAAAATAAAAATAAAAATAAAGATATTCAAATGAGATCATTATATTTGTTTTGTATTTGTAATGGATTTTAATAAGAGATTAAGTAAAACGCAACCTAGTAATTTGAAAACTCTCATTCACTAGTTTTCAAAAGTCATTGTGTGTCAGATTAATATCTGTGTGGTGTATAGTTCAGAGGCATTACTTGTGGGAAATATAAATTTAGTATTCTTTGAAATGCTACTTGATTCAGTCATATGCCAACATTCCTGCATTTATCATCAGTCAGCATAGGTATCATGTGGAAAATAAAACATAAGAGATGTCCATTAGGATGTAGGGTAACTCAGAATGGATCTTGTTATCAAACATCCCTCTGTGCTGCCCATGGGAAAAGTCACATGCACATACCTCTATTTTCTTTTCAGCATGTGCATGCAGCTAATCTGTGTGTTTTTGGAAAGGAGCTGAGCACACAGTTAATAAAGTCTAAGTTCTATGAGCATAACTCTGTGCAACACTCTCATGTGAGTTTAAAGAAATTCATGTATAAGATGGATGGTGGTATTTGAAGCTGTGAACTAGGAATCCTCAAAGTGTAATTCTCATTTTAGTCCTGTCTCCACCATAGATTCAATTCCTTGGGGTTACTTGATGACTATGGAAATAGGTAGTGAGATCAAAATGAACTTTGTACCAATTTTGTGAGTTCTATCACTGTAGTGATGGGAAATTAAAATAAAAAGGACAAAACTTCAGGGTAATGGTGTATTTATAATAAGAAAATAATAATAAGAGACAAAATATGTCCTGAAAAAATTATCAGGAAGCTTATTAAGTACTTTTGTAAAATGCAGAAATTAATTCTAGAAATTTCCACAGTATGCTCATTGGAGGATTTAAGGAGTAAAAATAGGTTTGTGCACAAAGTACACTGTACTGAAATGTTTTTGCTTCATTCATTACTCAGAGACAGAATAGAAGGGTTTAATTTTTTTGTTTGTTTAAACAACTGCCCTATGTTGCTACTTAAACATAAATTTATATCAAAAGGAGTATTGTAGTCTACTGAATGGGACTTTTCAATCTAGTTACTGATATGATGCAATGCAGTTATTCCAGAACTAGCAAACTATCCTGGTAACAGAACAACAGTGTTTACAAGTTATTTAGATAAGCAAATGTTGCTTGTCTCTTAGCAACTTGATTACTGGTTAGTTTAGAGAATATCTGTGATAGACTGTCATAGTAGCTAACAAAGTGACATGTTTGCATGACTAGGAGTTTGTTTTAACTATCCTAGACCATTTTAGACGGTTGGTATCAAGAGGTCAGAGCTTCACATTTTATTTTTAAGTATCTCTAGGTATGATACCATTGGGAAGCATTACCTTTAAATTTGTATCAATATACAAGTTATTGCTGTCTTTTTAATGATGACATTTTTTAATGTTTATTTATTACTTCAATTTACATCTTCATTACAGTCCCCTCCCTCCACCCCACTTGGGTCCACCCTCTCCCCCACCCTCCCTCTTTCCTTTCCTCCACCTCTCCTACTCTTCACATGTGTGGTGCCCTACATATTAGGCCCCCCATCAGTTCAGCAGCCTTATGAGGGGTAAGAGCTTCCTCTTGCACTGGAGGACTACATGGCAGCTCCACTAGGACTAAAGTGTTCCACTAACAAGTAACAAAGTCTATGTTTCTGTTCCTTTCAGTCTGTTGGTTGTAGGATAATTGTCCTGTACTATATGGCTAAAAACCAGTTACAAGTGAATAGATGTCATATTCATCTTTCTGAGTCTGGGTTAACTCACTCATGATGAGCTTTTCTAGTTCCATACATCTGACAGCAAATTGCGTGATTTCCTTGTTTTTTATGGCTGAGTAGTATTCCATTTTGTAAATGTACCACAGCTTTTTTATCCATTTTTTGGTTGAGGGATATCTGGTTTGTTTCCAGTTTCTAGCTATTACAAATAAAACTGCTATGAACATAGTTGAGAAGATGTCCTTATGGATTGGTAAAGAATTGTTTGGATGTATATCCAGGAGTGGATTGGCTGAGTCAAGGTAGAACTCTTCCAATCTTTCTAAGATATCGCCAGATTGATATCCACATGAGGTTGTACAATATTGCCCTCCCACTAGCAATGGAGGAGTGTTCCCTTTTTTCCACAACCTCTCCAGCATGTACTGTCATCTGAGTTTTTGATCTTAGCCATTCTGACAGGTGTGAGATGGAATCTCAGAGTCATCTTTAGTTGCATTTCTCTGATGATTAAGGATGTTGAGCATTTCTTCAAGTGTCTCTCAGCCATTAAAGATTCCTCTTTTGTGAATACTCAGTTTAGCTCAGATCCCCATTTGTTATTTGATTATGTGATTTCTTGGTGTTTAATTTCTTGAGTTCATTACAAATTTTGGATATTAGCCCGCTGTCATATATGGGGTTTGTAAATATTTTTTCCCAATCTGTAGATTGCCATTTTGCCTTACAGAAGCTTTTTTAGTTTCATGAGTTAAATTTATTGATCATTGGTCTTAGAACCTGAACTATTGATGTTCTGTTCAGGAAGTTGTCAACTGTACTAAGGAATTTGAGGCTTTTCTCCAATTTGTCTTCTATTAGATTTAATGTGTTGGGCTTTACATTAAGGTCTTTGACTTCAACTTAAATTTTGTGCAAGGTGATAAAATGGATATATTTGCATTCTTTTACATGTTGACAGTTGACATACAGTTAGACCAACACCATTTGTTGAAGATGATTTCCTTTTTCCATTCTATGGTTTTGGATTCCTTGAAAAAATAAATGACCATAGGTTTGTTGGATTATTCCTGTTCTTCAATTCGATTCCATTGATCAACTTGTCTGTTTCTATACCAGCAACATGCTGGAGTTTTTTTGTTTTTTTATTTGTTTGTTTGTTTGTAGGTTGAAATCTGGTATGGTGATCTCTCCAGATGTATTTTTATTGTACAGGATTGATTTAGCTATTCTGTGTTTTTTGTTACTCCATCTGAAGTTGAAAATTGTTCTTTCAAGTTCTGTAAAATATTGTGTCGGTATTTTGATAGTGATTGTATTGAATTTGTATATGGCTTTCAGTAGGATGGCCATTTTTGTTACATTAATCCTACCTATCCATGAGCATGGGAGATCTTTCCATCTCCTGATGACAGCTCCATTTTCTTTCTTCAACGACTTGAAATTCTTGTTGTACAGGTTTTTCACTTGTTGGTTAGAGTTACCCCCAGGTAACTTATATTGTTTGTGGCTATTTTGAAAAGTGTTGTTTCTGCAATTTCTTTCTTGACTCATTTATCTTTTGTATAAAGAAGGCCTACCATTTTTTTGAATTAATTTTGTATTCAACTACTTTGCTGAAGGTGTTTGTCAGTTGTAGGAGTTTCCTGGTGGAATTTTTGGCATCACTTATGTACACTATCATATCCTCTGTGAATATAGATACTTTGACTTCTTCCTTTCCAATTTGTAGCCCCTTGATCTCCTTTAGATGTCTTAGTGCTCTAGCAAGAATTTCAGTACTATGTTGAAGAATTATGGAACAGTGAATATCTTTGCCCTCTCCCTGATTTTAGGGGAAAAGCTTTAAGTTTCTCTCTATTTAATTTGATGTTGGCTACTGCTAGCTGTATATTGCCTTTATTATTTCTAGGTATGGTCCTTGTATGCCAGCTCTCTCCAGGACTTTTTGCATGAAGGGGTATTGGATTTTGTTAAATGCTTTTCCAGCATCTAGTGAGATGATCATGTTTTTTTTTTTTCTTTCAGCTTGTTTATATGGTGGATTGCATTGAACAATTTTTGTATGTTGAACCAGCCCTGCATTCTTGGGATGAAGAATACTTGAACATGGTGTATTATACTTTTGCTGTGTTCTTGGATTAGGATTGCAAGTATTTTATTGAATATTTTTGCATCTATGCTCATGAGGGAAATTGTACTGAAACTGTCTTTCTTTGTTGGGTCTTTGTATGGTTTAGGCATCAGGGTGACTGTGGCCTCATAGAATCTGTTTAGCCATGTTCCTTCTGTTTCTCTTTTATGGAAGTTCAAAGAGTATTGATATTAGCTCTTCTTTGAAGCTTTGGTAGAATTTTCTGCTGAAACCATCTGGCCCTGGGTTTTTTTTTTGTTGTTGTTGTTGTTGTTGTTTGTTTGGGAGATTTTTAATCACTGCTTCTATTTCCTTAGTAGATATGGGACTGTTTAATTTGTTATCCTGATCTTGATTTAACTTTGGTAGTTGGAATCTATCAAGAAAGTTGTCCATTTCACTTAGGTTTTCAAATTTTGTGGAGTACAGGTTTTTGAAGTAAGACCTAAATATTCTTTGGGTTGCCTCAATATCTGTTGTTATTTGTCCCTTTTCATTTCTGATTTTGTTGATTTGGATATTTTCTCTCTGCCTTTTAGTTAGTTTGGATAAGGGTTTGTCTATTGTGTTGATTTTCTCAAACATCCAACTCTTGGTTTTGTCAGTTCTTTATATTATCCTTTTTGTATGTAAGTTGTGGATTTTAGCCCTGAGTTTGATGATTTCCTGCTGTCTGCTGGTACAGAGAGTGTTTGCTTCTTCTTCTTTTTTTTTTTTTTTCAATTGCTTCCAGTTCTCCCGTTAAGTGGCTAAAATGAGCTGCCACAATTTTTTTTTGGAGGGGGGGCTTCACAATTTATTTATTTATTTAGTTGTTTATTTGTTTATTTTGGCATTTATTTATTTATTTTAATTTTTTGAAGGCACTTAGTGCTATGGACTTTCTTTGTAGCACTGCTTTCATTGTGTCTCATAGGTTTGGGTATTATTTGTCTTCATTTTTGTAGGATTTTAGGGAGTCTTTTGTTTTCTTTCTTATTTATTCCCTGACCCAGCATTGAGTAGAAAATTTTTCAGTTTCCATGAGTTTGTAGGCTTTTTTTTTTTAATTTCTGTTGTGGTTGAAGTCCAGCTTTAGTCCATGGGGGTCTGATAAGATACAAGGGATTCTTTCAATTTTCTTGTATTTTTTGAGGCTTTCTTTGTGTCCAACTATATGGTCAATTTTGGAGAAGGTTCTGTAAGATGCTAAAAAGAAGGTATATTCTTTTGTGTTTGGATGAAACTTTCTATAGATATCTGTTAGGTCCATTTGGTTCATGACATTTTATTAGTATCATTCTTTTTCTGTTTCGATGATCTGTTCATTGGTTTGAGTGGGGTGTTGAAGTCTCCCAGTATTAATGTGTGGAGATCGATGTGTGTTTTTTGCTTTAGAAGAGTTTATTTTACAAATGTGTGAGCCCTTGTATTTTGAGCATAGATACTAGGTATTGGGATATAATCTTGATGAATTTTTCTTTGATGACTAGTATGTAGTGTCCTTCCCTGTCTTTAATTAATTTCAGATGAAAGTCTATTTTATTTGATATGAGGATGGCCACTCTAGCTAGCTTCTTAGGATCATTTACGTGGAAAACCTTTTCCCAGCCCTTTACTCTGAGGTAAAATCTATCTTTGTTAGTGAGGTACATTTCTTGTATGCAGCAAAATGATGGGTCTTGTTTATGGATCCATTCTGTAAGCCTGTGTCTTTTCATTGGAGAGTTGAGTCCATTGATGTTGAGAGATATTAATGAGCATTAGTTGTTATTTCCTGTTATTTTTATGTAGGTGGTGGTTGTGTGTTTGTGTGGTCTTTTTTGTTTTGTTTCATTTTTTTTGGTTTAGCTGCAGTGGATTTTTTTAAATGTGTTACCTTGGGTATAGATATCTTCTTTGGGTTGGAATTTTCCTTACAGGATCATCTGTAGAGATGGATTTTTGGATAGATATTGTTCAAATTTGGTTTTGTCATTGTCGCATCCCCCTCGACCAGCAAGGATGACGCAACTCACAAAAGCTCTTCTCCAGCAGTTTATTCAGGTCCCTTGAAAACAGTCTTCCGAATGCCCGGGCAGACCCAACCCACAGGCTAAATACTAAATGAACAGCCAATCAAGTAAAGCCACGTGGTGCTATCTTAGAGGCCTACGTATGCGGAAGCAAGCCAGATCAGCGGTCTTAACCAAATATGGACTTGTTTACCACCGAGAGCTCTCACCGTCGGGCTGGTGGAAGGCGGAAACCAGCGCCATCTTTAGGGCGCGGCACGTCGCAGCTCTCTACAGTTCCCCCTTTTTTATTTTTTCTAAAGTTGGTAGAAGTCCCTGGAAAGGCTTCGTAATCCCCATATCTGGGGATTTTACAGTGGGCCTGAGCCTGTAGGAGGGCAGTATTCAAACTCTTACCCGTCTCTGGGTCAGCCTTCCCACTCGGGACTGCCCTGTCTTAGGTGGCCGAGACTTACCCGTCAACTCCGTCATTGACTTGTCAGACCCTAATATCCGTGGAATGAATTCCTCAGTGGGCAGGGACTATGTTCAGTGAAGATTTAAGGCTTCATGGCAGCGAGCCATGCCTGAGGGGACTGGCCCGCCTCAATGGCGACAAGGGCTTGTATAATCATGGCTGTATTACGCTTCTGTGTGGCTCTCATCTTATAGATGCACCATAGGCAAACCAGACAGGCTAGTATCATCAGTATCGCCAAAGAGCCTATGCCCGCCCACTCCTTAAGATGATCCATAGCCATCTGTATCAAGGAAGTGAAACCAGTATCCAGGCTCAGATCCACCCGAGTGGAGTTGATGTGGACGATTGTCGCTCTCAGCTCTCTCATCAAATTTTCAAATTCAGCCGACCAATCCTATAAGAGGAACTTTGACAATTGTCTAGACAAATTAGCAGCCTTTGTAAAATTTTGATACTGCACGGAAGTAACACACAAACCTTGTATTTTTCACTCACATCCCAATTGTGCTAGTTGTCAAAGAGAATCAATCTGTTCTTGTATTAAATCTATGTGTTGATTAACTATCATAAGGCCTCCTTTGAGATGAGAATTTATAGAGGTCTGAGTATCCAATGCCTGTGCTACAGTGGCTGAGATGTTATTTAAGGCATTGGCAGTCTGTATAGAACTAGACAAGGCAATAGCTGAGGCAGTAGCTCCCACAGCAGCAATAGTGATGGCAGTAACAATAGCTGTAGTGATGTCAAAATCTCTTTTAAACCTGAATAGCATCATGGTATTAGGGGCCTCTACAGGAACTGGTACATATCGAGGCATTCTAGTCACCACAGCCACAGGAAAGGCTGTGGCATTCCAGCATAGGGCATAAAAACATGTGTCCGGAGTGCATACTAACTTTTTTTCACCCAAGGAAGCACTCCCATTACTTACAATCCACAGAAAAAGAGGCCAGAGACATGCTGGCGAGGCTGAAAAGGTCTTATTGCGGTAAGAATGAAACAAAGATTTCCAAATACCAGAGCCACTACCGCTAGAAAAAACCAATTTGGTAGCGGACCCTAGGGAAAAATTACCTCTTTGATAAATTCCTCCCTCAAGCATAAGTATAGGTCCCAAATCCATATAGCTACCATTTGCTCCACACAAAAGCCATAAATCAAAAGGATTGGTGGTAGTCTGTTGAGGATCCCTAGTAGATATATCAAGCATCTGATCTTTGATATGTATGTAAAGGACATTGTAATGACCCCACACCCAGTAGCCAACCAGGCTGGTGCCATACCCGTCCGGTATCTTTTTCTCAGAGATGGGAAACTAGGATACCAACCCATATGCAATCAAACATGTCCTCCTTGAAGTCGCTAGAAGCTGACCCCAAGTGTAGTGCTTAGCCTTGCATCCTGAGCGTGATGATACCTTAGTCCTTTAGGACAGTCAACCAAGCTTGTGGCTGTCTAGCCTCCAAGGCAGGAAAGGCTTGCACCAGCATGGCACTACTTCTCTTCTGTGAAATCCTCATCTTACAGATACACCATAGGGCAATGAAACTGACTAGGAAGAGCATGCCTCCTAGGGCACCCATTCCCTCAGATGATTCATGGCTCGGAGGATCCATGTCGACAGTCCTTCAGCAACAGAGACATCAACCCATGTGGAATTTACATGTACGATGGCAGTTCTCAGATTCTGCATCAGCTTATCAAACTCGCCAGACCAATTTCCTGTAAGATACTGAGAGAGTTGCTTAGACAAATTTGCAGTTACAGTATAATTTTGATATGGCACAGAGGTCACACATAAACCAGTCATTTTCCACTCACAGCCAATCTGGGCCACCTGCCACAATACATCCAAGGCTGTGGCTACATTGGGTGACAAATTATACAAGGTAGCGGCAGTCTGCACTGAGGCATCCAGGCTTCCAACCCCTTGTTCTTATAAGGGGTGATAGCTGTTTTACATTCCTTTGTACATTTCTCATACACAAGTTGTTTAATTAAGGGCATTGCCAAATCAGGGTCTCCAAATACCCTTTCAGCTGCTTCAACCATTATAGCCACGAAGTCTGAGAAAGGCTCCAGGGGATCCTGAATATCCTTGGTTAGATTGTCATTCACTTCCCCTTTGTTAGGCAATGATTTCCAAGCTCTGGTTGCGATTAAATTGATTTGCCCAAACACCTGAGCCGGATACCCAGTTTGTTGTTGAGCATATCGACCTTGCCCAAGAAGCATGTCCACATCCCAGGCTGGGTTTCCTGCTGCACAATTAGCAGCAGTTTGTTCATTAGCAAACTCAATCAAGAAAGCCTTCCAATCTAAATACTGCCCAGAGGACAGGCAGGCACGTGCCAAGCTCATCCAGTCACTAGGTGTCATGCAATAACAACTAAGAGCTTCCACCTGAGCTACAGTGAAAGCAGCATTAATCCCATAAGTGTGGACAGACTCAGCGAGTGCTTTAATTACCTTAAAATCGAGAGGTTCATGATAACGATTTCCCCCTCCATCCTGAAAGACAGGGTAGTACAGCTCATGTCTCACTTCCCTCCAGACATTTGGACAGAATGACTGCCCACTAGGATCACTCAGAAGGGAAGTCTCATTATATGAAGGCGGCGCCAGCACAGGAGGCCCCGGACCTGAGGGCTCTATCCGGGTGCAGTCAGAACTCTTCCTCAAAGATGACTTCTCCATTTTCTTTGTTAACATTTTAAGTTCCTCTTTAGACTCTGAGCTATCCTCTTCCAAAGTATCTTTCCCAGATTTGACTGAGCGTTCCTTTTTTAACTGTTCTAATGCCTTTTGTCCTTTTTTTTTACGGCCTTGCAATATCTCTGATCTTCTAAACAACTATGAACAAGTCTCCAAATAGGCCGTGCTCCTCCCTGCAGTGTACTTTGCTCCCAGGCAAAATCTAGATCTCTCTCAAGCTTATCCCAGCAACTGATAAAGGCCAGCAAGGCCAGCATTCGCTCCATTTCTGTTAGGCACTCTCTGCTTTCCTCACCTTGTTCTGCTAGTTGTGTCTTTTACTCGTTCGAATCACGGAACTTTATTGCTCCCTCCCGGAGACCTTATTGCCTCTTTACCGAGGTCCTTATTGCTCCCTCCGGAGACCTTATAGTTTGCAATTTCCGCGAAACTTTACCTTTAGTTCACAACTTCCCGTGAAACTTTACCTTTAGTTCGCAATTTCTGCGAAACTTTACCTTTTGTTTGCTATCTCTGCGAAACTTTACCTTTTGTTTGCTATCTCCGCGAAACTTTACCTTTTGTTCGCTATCTCCGTGAAACTTTATTGTCCTAATTTATCACAGGAACTTACCAGCGCTGCCCCTGACTGCAGGAGTTCTGAGTCTTTTTTGGGTCCCCGTTCGGGCCACCATTGTCACGTCCCCCTCGACCAGCAAGGATGACCCAACTCACAAAAGCTCTTCTCCAGCAGTTTATTCAGGTCCCTTGAAAACAGTCTTCCGAATGCCCGGGCAGACCCAACCCACAGGCTAAATACTAAATGAACAGCCAATCAAGTAAAGCCACGTGGTGCTATCTTAGAGGCCCACGTATGCGGAAGCAAGCCAGATCAGCAGTCTTAACCAAATATGGATTTGTTTACCACCGAGAGCGCTCACCGTCGGGCTGGTGGAAGGCGGAAACCAGCGCCATCTTTAGGGCGCGGCACGTCGCAGCTCTCTACATGTCATGGAATATATTTTTTCTCTGTCTATAGTGATAGAAAGTTTTGCTGATTATAGTACTCTGGGCTGGTATCTATATTCTCTTAGACCTTGTAGGACATCTTCTCTCCCTTCTGGCTTTAAAGTTTCTGAAGAGAAGTCAAGTGTAATTCTGATGGGTCTGCCATTATATGTCAGTTGACCTGTTTCTCTTACAGCTTTCAATATTTTTTCTTTGTGCTGTACATTTGGAATTTTAATTATTATGTGGCATGAGGAATTTCTTTTCTGGTGTAATCTATTTGCTGTTCGGTAGGCCAGTTGGAATTTTACTAGCATCTCTTTCTTCAGATTTGGGAATTTTTCTTCTATGATTTTGTTGAAAATGAGTCCTCAACCTTGAAGCTGGGAGTCTTCACTTTCATCTATGCCTTATTTAGTTAGGTTTAGGTTAATTCTTAGGATCTGTCCTTTCATAGAGTCCTTGATTTCTTGGTTGTTGTGTATGAAGAATTTTTTAGATTTCTCATTTTCTTTGGTTGTTGTACTGATTTCTTCAATCAAGTCTTCCATGCCTGATATTCAGTCTTCCATCTCTTGTATCCTATTTGTGATATTCATGTCTGTAGTTCCTGTTCTCTTTCCTTGGTTTTCCACCACCAGGATTGTCTCTATTATGTTTACTTTATTGCGTCCATTTCCAATTTCAAGATTTGAACTGTTTAATACATTTTCTGCTCCAATTTGTTTGTCTTTGCCTGTAAATATTTCATAGCCTTGTCTCTTTCCCACTCTTGTTTGACTGAGTTAGCTTGGAGGTCTCTAATGGAATTCTCCATTGCTTTCATTTGTAAAATTGTGATTTCTTTAAAATATTTAAGGGATTTATCTTCTTCTTCTAAGGTCTCTATCATCTTCCTAAGTATATATTTGTCATCGTTTTCATGTGTTTCAGCTGTGGTAGGATGGTCAAGACTTGACATACTAGCATAGCTGAATTTTGTTGTGGTTATAGTTCCATGACTTTCATCAGTTCTGTTCTTTCGCTGCCTTTATCTAACTATCTGGTCGTCCTCGGCTGTTTATTCCTGGTGCTTTCTGGTCTTGGTGCCAAGGAAGGAGCTTTGATATAGAAACTGTACAATCTTGGTGGTATGTAGCTCTCCACAGGCTAGATGGGGCCTTGTGTTATGGGCTGGTTCTCAGTGGGCCTCCCATAGCTCACCCCTTCCTGTTGTGTCCCAACTGGGTACTCACATCAGAGTTGGGGTGGGAAAGTATTATTCCAGCCTGTGAGTTCCTGAGATCCAGCTGATCTTCTTAGTGATGTCCTTGTGGGTTGGCAGGCCTGTAGGCTAGAGCTGCAGTTCCCCTGCAGCTTATATGTAGGGACCATGATCATGGACCTCCCATGTTGCTCCCAGGGGTCTCTCAGGTTTAACCTGCTCCTTACAGCCAGAAGCACTGTGATCTGGTACAGCCCATGTCACCCAGGCAGTGAGCAATGGTCTGGGGTTGTTTCACTGCTCCTGGGTCAGAGGTCTCTGTGTTGCAGTCTGGGTGTTCAGCTGAGAAGCAAGGCTGGTGAGAGCAGGGAGTTCTGATGTGGTGGTATAACACCATGCCCACAGTTCTTGGATTTGGGGTAGCTCAGCTACCTTTTCTCAGCCAGAACCACTGTGTTCCAGTCCAGCCTACCTGAGCCGGTGGGGATTCTGGGAATTTTCCTATAGTTAGGGTTTTAGAACTGTGGTCAGGACCATGGTTGTGATCTTCCCAGGCTGCTCTCAGGGGAATCCCAATTTCAACTTCTGCCTCTGTCAGACACTCTGCGGCCCAGTACTGCCCACTCACTGGGGTAGCATGCATTGGTCCTCAACTCCTTTACTACTCAGGACCAAGATCCAGATGCTGTAGACTTAGTGCCCTGCTAAAGTGGGCATGGGAAGGAAGTTCCAATATGGAGTTCACAAGGCATCTATATCACTTGGACTGGGGAAGCTCAGCCACCTTTTCCCTGGCAGAAGAACTGTGTTCCAGAGCATCCTGTCTGGGTCTGTAGGGCTTCTAACACTTTTTCTGTAGCTACAGTGTCAGGGCTGTGGTTATGGTCCTCCCAAGCTACTCTCAGGTGAGTTGAAGGGTCAACCTGTACCTCTCAGATTGAAGCTCTGTGAACCAGTGTGGCCTGGCTGCTTGGGCTGCACACAGTTTTCCAGAATTGCTTTACTGCTCTGAGCTGAGATGTGGATGCTGTGCCCTAAGTCCCAGCAGAATACCCAGCAGAGAGGCTGGGTGAAATGGATAGGGGTAGGGAGTTCAAATATGTAGTCTATATCCTGTCCACAGTGCACTTGTGATCAGGAAAGCTCTTAGTTCAATTCTCCAGTTACCAGTCAGTTAGATGTTACAAATCCCAGGGAGAATCTCCCTAAGTCTTACTATAGTGGTTCTGCTGCTCTTCTTTTGGGTGTTAGAACACCTGCAGGGAAACTGTGGACTCAGGAGAATGAGGATGATCTCTGTTTGTAGGTCAAAACTGCAGCTGGCATCCTGAAACAATCCAATCTCCTGGATCTTCCACTGTGGTGAGAAGTGGTCTGTCTCCTGGAGGGAAGTGCCCATCTCCCTTCTGTGTCTGGCATTTCTGTTCTTCCAGTATCTATATGTCCAGTACAGAGTTCTTTATTGTCCCTGTTTTTGCTGAGCAAGCTCAGATAGGTTTGTGCCCCTCAAACAGACATTCAGCAGGAGTATGTCTGTCACTCACACTTGTGTTTTTTGTTTTCAACCCAAGGACTTGTGCTTTTTTTGGCTGGAAAAGCATTCTAGATTCATATAATTTTCGGGAAAACATTTTGTATCAAATTTGTCATAAAATGAAACTGACCATGAGAACTATTCTGGATTCTAATATTAATATTTATTTATTCATCTTTTACTCTCAACTTTCCATTAAAAGAGGCCAGCACATGATTCAAGAAAGTATACATAAAAACATTCTCATACTGAAAGTTAATAAGTGCTAAATTAATAGAAAATGCTTCAGGTAGTATTTTAAGATTTTATGTATAACTTGGGTCTTTTATGATACATTTAGTTAATTGCTATGGCTACCCACACAAAGCCATCTGTCCTAGAACTTAGCAACAGCCAGAACAAGTGCTGGCTCAGATATGTACCCAATTGTATAGCCTTCTGGGAGGAATATATAGTACAGTATTTTCTAGTAGTTTCTAGGAATACCTTAGAGATTAAAAGAAGAATAATAAAATAACACTCTTGCCAGAGAGACAGGTAAGTTGATTGCAGATCTTCTTTCTGTGTGTTCCTCTAGACCTAATTTCTCAGTATAACCTGCAGCTCTGCAACAAACCCCTTGATGCCTTAGCTTGGCTTCCAGTGAATCCCAAAGGTCATACCTGCCTAGCCACACTCCTCCCACTCTTTCATATCTTAGTCCTCAACTCCATCAGCCAACCCCTACTAACCCAAAGACCACTCCTGCCAGGGAAGCAGGTAAGCTCTCTACAGATTGCCCCCTCTCCTTCATCTCTCCAGATCCAATCCCCAAATCTCACCTTTAGTTTAGTAGCAGAACACTTGTTTCAGTTGTTTTTATTTTTATAATTTATTTTTTATTTCTTCAAGTTATATCTCAATCACGATCCCCACCCAATCACTCTCTTCCCCCTCAACCCCCCATCATCTTCCCTTTTTTTAAGTTTAAAGTATATCTTTTCCCCCCAACAGCTCCCCCTTTCAGTCCAACAGACGGTTCTTTCTCTTATAACAATAAATACAATACAAAACAACAGAAACAAATAGGCCACAATTATGAGAGTTATATGGCTTAGAATACATGTATACGTGTGTGTGTGTGTCTGTTTTACTTCTTTTGATTTTGCTGGTCTGAAATTATTTATTCCTGTGTTTTCATTGTTGTGTTTAACCTCTTCAGGTTGGAGTTTTTCATCTAGGACATGCTGTAGGATTGTATTTGTAAATAAATATTACTTTAATTTTTTTTTCTATATTGGAATGTCTTATTTTATCCACCTACATTGTTTGAAAGTTTTGCTGTGTTTAGTGTTCTGGGATAGTATTTGTGGCCTCTTACATTTTGCAGCACATTTGCCCAAGATCTTTTGTCTTTTAGGTTCCCCATTGAGAAATCATGTGTAATTCTAATAGGTCTGCTTTATGTGATATTTTCTCTTTCTCCCTTGTAGTTTTTAATATTCTTTCTTTGTTCTGTATCTTTAATACAGTGCTTATCATGTTTTAAAGGGACTTTCTTTTCTGTCTAAGCTATTTTGTGTTCTATGTGCTTTTTGTGCCTTTATAGGTATCTCCTTTAGGTGAGAAAAATTTTTTCTATGATTTTGTTGAAAATATTTTCTGAGCCTTTAAAACTGAAACAACAAGGCCAAACGGCTGAAGATTGATGATGCAATGTATGGAGAGAAGATGGGAACTGTCCACGTAGCCACAGGTATGTCATTTCTTAGTTAGTTTTGGAAGCTGTGGGCCCTGCCCATCCCATATAATCAGATATATTTATCCCTCTCAGGTCTCTTAGGTGGTTGAAGAATAAATAGCTAGAGTCTCATAGTTAAATTTTGAATTGTTTAGGAATCAAGAGGGTGTTCTGGACCTGAGAAGATATTTTTAATATTATGATGCAATTAATATGAAAGTTCAGTTAGATATAGAACTTTGAATTCATGAAGATGGTTAGATAGTAGAATGTTAAAGTCAGGTAACAAATACATTTGGACTGGACAAATACATTAGAATCTTCAATCATTGATTACTGATATCTCCTAATATTAATAGTGTCAATTCGTCAATATAAAGATACAAACTAACAGGATGCATCTGAAAATAGGATTTATCATTCTGTTGCATGTAAGAAATACACCTCAGCATCAAGGATAGACATTACCTCAGGGTAAAGTGTTGGAAAAGGATATTATGAACAAATTGAAGTAATAAGAAAGCTGGTATCATCATATTAATATCTGACAAAATAGATTTTAAACCAAAACTAATCAGAAGAGATAGGTGAGGGAACTGCATACTAATCAAAGGACAAAAAATCCACCAAGATGATATTTCTATTATTAATGTTCATTGTCCCAAACATGAGGACACCCAAGTTTGTTAAAGAAACACTACAATAGCTTAAATCATATATTGACCCTTTAACAATTACAGTGGGAGTCTTCAACATGCCACATTTACCAATATATATGTTATTCAGACAAAAGCTAAATAGAAATATTGGAGCTATCAGATGCTATAAACCAAAGCCCTGAGAGATATTTATAGAACATTTTACCCAAACACAAAATAATATACCTTCTCTGCATTTCATGGAACTTTATCCAAAATGGAGCACATACTCAGAAAATAAAGTCAAAACACAAACACGAAAATTAAAATAACTCCCTGCATCCTATTACACTGCCAAAGGACTAAATGGGGAGGGTGATAGCATAGGAAGATAAGGGATGGAACACAGGGAGAGACTACTAAAATTAAATACCATTTGAGGTATATTATGGAAACCTAATAGAGTAGAAGCTTCCATATATATATGAAGGCAATCTAAATGAAATCATCAAATTATGTGAGAGTCAGAGCCCAAACTGGACATATCTTGTCACCAAATGAAGATCACAGTACCTGGAATGGGTTACATATATTTGAGTTGTTGGCCAAAGTAGTCCCATAGGAATTTCCAAAAAACCCAGATTGTTGCTAAGCTTGTAGGTTGCTCTCCACAACTTGATGGCCAGCTATTGCTGGGGAAAACATCTACAAAAGAGAAATATAAATACCAACCCAAATTCAAACCTTTCAATGTACATTATAGTCCATTTTGCAAGATATTACAGTGCACTGGTGGCACAAAGCTTGTGAGAGTAAGCAACCAATATCAGATTTGACTTAAATCCCACTCCACCAGATGCTTTTCATACCTGGTGTGATCAAGAACATGAGACTAGATAGGCCAGAGACCTAGGGGAAAACAGAATACCACTGATCTAATGAAAATGATGTAACAGTAAAATAACACCTAGTCATGTCTTATGTCCTCTTAAAGCAATAAAAAATTTCTTTAAGATACTGCAAAATTTGGACTGATGTAATAGTCAACCAGATCACACTTGAAGAAATGAACTAAATCATGCACACCTCTCGCTGCCTTCCTCATCTCTTTTACTATTTAAACCTTAAGCTCATTTCATTGATTAAGACACACTCTTAGTCACTGAATAATTTTTGTATTTTCTTCCTCATATCTCTTGGGATTCTGAAGCCAGACTTTTTGCCTTAAGCTCTATTATCACTATGTAAACAATGTTTTCAAATCATTCCTATTATTTTGATATATGCTCCATTTTAGTCTTAAATATTTTTCACAGAAAATTTTTAAATTACTTAGTGTAGATCAATCAAGGTTTTGCTACTAATTTATTTGTTGCACTGTGATCAAAATGTTGATAGTAACTATACTATATAGGACTTAGCGATATTTCCCTTTTATTTCTATATTTAGTTTGCAAATGTTTTTAGCATGCAGTCATTTAAGAATGATAAATATAAGGAATAGAGGTCACACAAAAATTTATCTTTAAAATGTGTAAATGACATTGTGATAAAAATTTTCATGTACTACATAGAGACAAACGTATAACTGATATAATTTAAATGTGTAAATTAATTTAATAGGGCATATCCATCTGTTTTTGATGAAGCTAAATTTCTGTCTGAAATGCAAATATAGTACTAACTGCTAAAGCATAATTCCATTCAATTGCAGGCTCATTGATGCTAATATAAATACTAGACATATTTGTTTTCATATCTTTCTTGGGAATTTAATTTATAATTTTCACATGATCTTTCCTTCTAATCTTATTGCATAGTGATAATTGGTGGTAGTTCTTCAGGCACCACTGTGATTAGTAATGCTACATGAATGCTAATAGATCATTTATATCACAAATATGTATTGAGCACTTTGTGATAGTATTATTGATGCTAAGAATAAAATTGGCAAAGGTGTTCCAGCATACATGAAGCTTGATTTCTAAAGAAACCAATAATAAACAAAGGGAGTGATATAAAACTAAAATGCCAGGTAATTATAAATGGCCAAAAGAAAAGATGAAACAGCACTCCCAGTGGACAGGTAGTAGATTTTCCTACAGAATATGCCTTGGAGAAAGATGCCTTTGCTCAGAGAGATAATACAGGAGAAAGGCACCATTTGGATATTTCAATGGAGTACATTCAAGCCAAGGAAATATTGTGTGTTAATTGTTTGAGGTAAGAATCTCTCCACATATAAAGCAATGCAAGTGATTTACAAAATATTTGGTTAGTTATCATTTAATTAAATAAATGGCCTGTTTTTTTAAAATGCACAATACTGAGTTGTACATGGTGATGATGTAACTGAGGAAACTGAAGTTCCTTTCTGGTGTTCTAATTCTCATTAATAGAATAATTTAGAAATGGACTCAGAAGGAAGCTTGTGAATAATTTTATTAGGCTTTAAGGAAAACAAAGAAACAAACAAAAAACATAGTATAGATTAGGTGAAATTCATAGCAACTTCCAGGAGAAGAACATGTCATGCCTTTTAATATAGATGTGTGGTCAAAATAGATATGGCTTATTAAAAGAGAAAAAATTATTCTTTTTTTTCACTTAACATCATGACCTCCAGTTCATTCATTTTCCTGAACATAATATCATCTCATTCATGACAGAACAGAACTGCATTGAATATATATGCTGCCAAGGTTGATGCTTGGTACTAATGGTGGGAGATCTGCCTGTCATGGAATTTGTCAATAAAGACCAACTCCTTTATTTACTGAATTAAAAGATAGATTATTAAGTCATGATTCTTTTCATATAGAGGTTCCACAGCAACATAGTAGGATGGTATGATTAATGTAAAAACTGAATTATGGAATCCAGTATTTTGGAGAAGGGACCCTTTTATATGCCAAATGTACAGAAAGTCTAGATAAACATATGCATATGGTTATAAGGCCAATTTTTTAGAAATACCACATTGCTCAGAAAACATTTCTGGTTTAAGTAAAATATGCATTGATAAAAAAAGTCATCATTTTGTTCTTTCTTAATCTCTTTTTTAACAATGTGGCTTTTATTTATTATATTATAAACTCTACTTATTTTACTATACTTAATTTTATTGTGCTTAATAAATCTACCTCCCTTCCAACCCTTTTTCCTCCCAAACCCACAAAATTATGGAGGAGAGAAACAAGGATGGGGGAGAAGGGATGTAGTTCTCTTTAGGTTACTTCCTGTTGTCCACTTGTAATAGACTGAAATTAGACCCATACTTATCACCTTGTACAAAACTTAAGTCCAAGTGGATCAAAGACCTTAACATATGCCCGGTCACACTAAATCTACTAGAAGAGAAAGCAGGAAAAACCCTCGAAATCATTGGCACAGGTGACAACTTCATGAACAGAACACCAACAGCTTAGGACCTAAGAACAACAATTAATAAATGGGACCTCATGAAACTGAAAAGCTTCTGTAAGGCAAAAGACACTGTATTTCAAACAAAACGGCAGCCTACAGATTGGGAAAAAAATCTTCACAAACCCCACATCTGACAGAGGGATAATATGCAAAATTCACAAAGAACTCAAGAAATTAAATGCCAAGAAACCAAATAATCCAATTAAAAAATGAGGGAAAGAGCTAAACAGAGAATTCACAAAGGAGGAATCCCTAAAGGCTGAGAGACACTTGAAGAAATGCTCAACATCCTTAATCATCAGAGAAATGCAGCTCAAGATGACTCTGAGATTCCATCTCACACGTGTCAGAATGGCTAAGATCTCAAAAGCTCAAATGACAGCACATGCTGGCAAGGGTGTGGAGAAAGGGGAACCCTCCTCCATTGCTGGTGGGAGTGCAGGCTTGTGCAACTACTATGGAGGTCAGTCTGGGGATATCTTAGAAAACTTGGAATAGCTCTGCCTCAGAACCCAGCCATACCACTTCTGCGTATATATCCAAATGATTTCTTACCAAATCACAAGGAAGTTTCCTCAACTATGTTCATAGCAGCTTTATTTGTAATAGTTAGAAACTGGAAACAACCCAGATGTCCCTCAACCAAAGAATGGATTAAAAAACTGTGATACATCTACACAATGGAATACTCCTATCAGAAACAAGGAAATCATGCAATTTGCAGCCAAATGTATGGAACTAGAAAAGCTCATCCTGAGTGAGCTAACCCAGACTCAGAAGGATGCACATGGAATTTATTCATTTATTGTCGGATTTTAGCTATATAGTACAGAATATCTTTACTACAACCAATGCACCAAAGGGAACATGGACATAGACTTTGTGTGTGTGTGTGTGTGTGTGTGTGTGTGTGTGTGTGTGTGTGTGTGTGTGTGTGTGTTTAGTTTTCTCTCCCTGGCAATGAGACACTTTTCACTGGTGGTACTGCCTTGTAGGCTCCCAGTGTATGAGGAGGCTTTTGGCCCTCATATGACTTCTGAACCAGGGCGGGGGACTGTTATGTAGGTACACTCCACTCCAGAGGAGTGGGATGGAAGGTTTAGGGGGTAGAGGGTGGGAGGGAGGGGCTGGCAAGAGGAGAAAGAGGAAAATATTATGGAGATGTAACCTGAAGCAACAAATAAATAAAAAAAATAAATGAATCAAAGTGGAAAAAATAGCCAGGATGCCTGAAAAAAGGGCACTACAAAAAAGAAAGAGAGCACTATAAAAAAGAAAAAGAATGGGCTACAAAGAAGAAAGAGGTGGCTACTTTTCTGCTGCTAAGGCTCAAGAAAAGAAGGAAGTTACTATTCTCTCTGCTTCTAGTTCCTCCTGGTGTTGTTTCCTGGTTTGCTGGACTTCTACTGAGATTAGTATTGCCCCAAAAGAACCCAAAGAAAAATTATTCTTTGCATAGGAAGTAATAGTTGAGGAAATAGACTTTATGGGTGGATTCTAGTAGGGTCAGGGAGATAGAGACACGAATTGAATTGAAGTATCAGGTGGGAAGCAGGACAGGATGTAGGATTGAATGTAAGAATGAGGTGAGAGATAGTTAGAATTGAAGGACATTTGAGGAGAAATATGGAAACCTGGTACAGTGGAAATTATCAATAATATATGAAGGAAATCTTAACAAAATATCCAAATAATGAGAGATGTAACCCCGTTTGAGTTCTTTTGTCAACAAACAAAGCTCCAATGCCAAAACTATGTTTTATCCAATTGAGTTGTTAGCAAAAAGTGTGCCCTATAAATCCCCCAAACAACCCAGGCTGTAAACAAGACAATAGACATCTCTGCACAAACTGATGACAAGGACTCATTGGTACAGATAAGAGCCACACAACTATTTGACAATGAAGAAGTTGAGTTAATGGCTACATAGATCCTTCTTTATCTTCGTTTTCTAGTATGTATGACTTGGAAAGGTGTTCTATAGGCTACCAAAAGAGAAAAATAAATACCAACCCAGCCACAACAATTTGTTTATAATCTGTTTTCCCTGCAATCAATCTGATAGGGCAATGATGGCATATACCTTATATGAATAATCAACCAATGTCTGGTTTGACTTAAGGTCAACTCTATGAGCTGGAACCCATACTTGACACTGCTTGGATGACAAAGCACAATATTGATAGTCCAGATATCTTGAATAAAACCAAATACTATTAGTATTTTTAAAAGTAACAATGAAATGACCCCTAATTATATTCTGCTATATTCATAGGTCAGTGCCTTATTCAGGCATTATTACAGAGGCTTCCTCCTGCAGCATATGGGAACAGATAGAGAGACCCACAGATAGACATTACACAAAGAGAGAATCTTTTTGACACATATGCTAAATGATTTATCTACATTAAATCACTCACCTCAGAGCCCAGGGAACACCACAAAAGAGGAGGCAGAAGGAGAGGGAGATACAGATGAGACAAAACATACTAGGGGGACAAGGCAACTGAGGAAATCTCATACAAACTCATAGACACCGAAGCAGCAATTATAGGGCCTATATGCATCTGTACCAGGCCCTCTGTATATGCACACAGTTTTCAGTTAGTACTTTTACGAGACTCCTAAATGTGTAAATGAGTGAGTCTCTGATTCCCTTGGGGTTTTTATTTTTCTGTTACATTGGTTTGTTCAACTTCAATATTATGGTTTTCATTTTATTTTATTATGCTCTATTTTGTTATGTTTGCTTGTTATCTCTTAGAAGCCTATTCTTTTCTGATAAGAGACAGAGAAAGCATGGCTCCAGATGGGAGAGGAGGTAGGGAGGGACCAGGAAGGGTAGAAGAAGGGAAACCTGTGTTCAGATTCTATTTCATAAGAAAAGAATCTATGGTTAACCTAAGGGGAAATAAAGAAAAAAGAGAAGAAAAGAAAAGAAACAATGCTTTAATATCAGCTTGGTTTATTGAGGCTCCTCAAAATCCCTAATTTTAGGTTGTTAATGGCTCATGTGATTGGATATGTAGCATTCCCTAGAATGCTGTAGCTACAACACTACCTATCATTAAATAAAAATGTGTGTGGTTGCTCAATTACTAACAGAGCTCTATAACATGGGGCCAAGAGTCATTCTAATTAGTTTTGGTATACTTCTTACTGACTCTTATATTTTTGTCAAGGATCTTGCTGTTTTTTTGACCATGTTGAAAACTACACATATTCATCTGAGACTTCAGTATGTGAGAAAAGCGTCAATAATTCTCACAAAAGGACCCAGGAAATTTCAGATGGACTCTCATTATAAAATCTTATCTTATTTTGAGACTGACAAGTATTGTACTGACTCAGCTTGCCCAGAGGAGAACAACACTGCTACCTAGATTTGTTGTTCTGTGGTCCCATAGTTCTAAATCAAGAGATATCACTACATGTACAAGCTGCCATATTATACTTTGCCACCAAAAATGCCCAATAATTGCAATTAATCACAATGATCACTTATACTTGTTAGTTTTTGGAAATAGAGATTCTTGAATATGTGTGGGGAAATTATATTATTATGAAACATATTTTGATTAATTCTTGATAATTCTGTACATGAATACAATATATATTGATCAGTTTCACTGTCCATTTGTATAACTCCATTTAGTTCCAGTCTCCATTTTTGCGTTCTCTGTGTGTGTGTGTGTGGATGTGGAACCCACCTAGTACAGTTTGAGCTTCCAATCAATTCATGGGTTTGAGGTTATGCACTGGAACATAGCTGATGTATTAATGGTCACACCATTAAAGAATACTGACCTCCTCTGCCCTAATGCTACCAACTGTTAATAGTTCCCCATCCAAGGATCGGAACTTGTGAATGATCCCTATCCATTCTAGAATGTTGATTATCTTAATCTTGTATAAGTCTTGTCCAGGCAATACTATTTGCTGTGAGTTAGTTTGCTAAATTGAAAATGTATAAAACTATTCCCTCTAAATGTGTATGTCTCTACCTACCCATAAGTTAGTGTAGATCTCAGACTTCATCCGAGAAATTTATTTCTGCTGTGAATAGTTGTTATAGAAAACAAGTGTCTGTGGAGTGCTCAGCCAACAATGGGACACCTATATCATATCATTTACTCTACAGATAAGAAAAGATCATGGAAAAGTGAGAGAATTTACTATAAAATCCAGAGATCAAGAATAAAAGGAGAAAAACAACTTCTTTTGAACAGAAAAGGAAGTGGTATGTTGTTAATTACTACATTGATTTTCACTTCTTAAATGGCTAGCAATTATGAAGACTTTCCTGTTTCATTGTTGGATCTTCAGCGATATATCTGCTCAAACATTTAGCATTTTTTTCAGATTTATTATTGTTTTTAAATTATGTGTATAAATATGTCTCTGTATGGGAATGGTGCCCCCAGAAGCCCAAAAGGAGCATCTGATCCCCTGTACTTTCAGTTACAGGTATTTTGAACTGTCGGATGTGAGTGCTGGGAACTGATCTTGTGTCCTCACTAAGGGTAGTGTACTGTCTGGTTTTGTGTCAATTTGACACAAGCTAGAGTCATCAGAGAAGAAGGATTCTCAATTGAGAAAATGCCTCCTTTAATCTAGCACTCAGGAGATAGGGACAAGTGGATCTCTAAGTTTGAGGCCAGCCTGGTCCAGGACAGCCAAGCTAGGCAATGAACAAAACCATTGAAAATATAATGCTGGTGAAGATGTAATTGAATGAACAGGTCAGGTTCCAGACCCAGCAAGCATTAGAACTTGGCAGCTTCAGCCATGTCATTCTTGCTTTAGAGTTAAAAATAGAAGAAAGGAGTTGTGGAATCTCTTTGAGGCTAAAGAAAACCACTGAGGCCAGGCATGTATCAAAATGTCCCTGCATGGAGTCCTAGAGAGGCCATCGTGTGAATCTGTGAAGGTGAACTATAAATTGTCCATGGAAGCAATCTCCACAAGATGTTGGAGATACCAGAGCATTGGGATACCTGAATAGGACAACTGTGATTAGGAAATGGACCAGATGAAGAGATAAGTGTACTGCAGTTTAAAAAGCTGAAAGAAATTGGAGATCTGAAGAGCACTTTGACACTAGACATGGGTATGCAGACTTTGGGGTTTGCTCAGCTTGTTTTTAGCCTTGATATGGTCCAGTATTTCCTCACTATGCTCCATTCCCTACCATTTTGAATTGTAATGTATATCCTGTGCTATTGTATATTGGAAGTATATGGTCTCTTGTGTTTTGTTTTTGTTTTTTTTATTTTATTTTACAGGGGATAACAGTTAAAAGATTACATGAGTCTCAGAAAAGACTTTCAATTTTGGACTTTTAAACAGGCCTGAGACTATTATAGGCTATGGGGTCTTTTGAAGTTGGGCTGAATGCATTTTTGCATTATGTTATGGCTACAAGCTTATGGGGTCTTGTAGAAAAAAATTAATTAAATTACTTTGGGTGCCATTTGCAGAAATAAATTATTTACCAGTATTTATATTATATTTAATTGGTTCAGCAGCTAATCCTTATCCAGACATTATAAATGAATACACACAGACACCACATGGATTTTAACAAGCCTAGGCCTGAATTGAGGAATCCTAGCCCATCTAAGCTAGCTCTTAATTCTACTACCCAAATATAACCCCATATATAAATATGTCCCCTTGGAGTGCCATTCTCCGTGATATGCCGATGTTCCTGGCCATGTGGAATGAGGGTCTTTTTTCTAAACCATGATGTGTGCCTCCTTCTTCCTGCTGCTGGCTGGAATGAATTAATCCTCTGTCTAAAGCGCAGGCTTCCTGTTCTATTCTCAGGAAGTACTACCTTTCTCTGTCTTTGCCCAATCTCAGGCCTGAGCATTTTATTTAACCAATCAGAGTCAATATAAGTAACAGACAGAAAACAGGACCAATTAACATTTAGAATGCTTAACACTACCCCATCAGGGGCCAGGAAGTGGAATATGGTTGTTTGAATAGGAATGGAATCTATAGACGTATGTGTTTGAATGCTTGGCCTATATTAAGTGGCATTTTCAGGAGGTGTGCTCTTGTTGGGGGATATGTGTCACTGTGGGGGTTATCATTCAGGTCTCAGATGCTAAAGTTGGATTAGTGTTTTCACTTCTGCTGCCCACAGATACAAATGTAAACTCTCAGCTCCTTCTCCAGCATCATGTCTGTCTGCATGCCTTCATGTTTCTCACTGTGATGCTAATGGACTAAACCTCTAAAACTGCAAGCAATTCACAAATACTTTCCTTCATAAGAGTTGCTATAGTCATGGTGTTTCTTCACTGCAATAGAAATCCTAAGACAAGTTGGTACCAAAAATGGGCTATTACTGTGATAGACCTGATCATGTTATGGGGAGGACTTTAGAACTTACGGCTGCAAGAAGCATTGAGTATTAGGAGCTCTGTAAAATGTTCTATGTGAGCTTGGACAACAAGAATATTGAGAGCAGTACAGAGTATGGAGGCCTAGCTTGTGAAGTTTCAGAGGGAAGTTCAAAAACTCTATGGGAGCATTTGTTATTTTGATTTAGTGTTCCATGGTTCTGGTTAGCTGGGGGTGAAAATCAGCTGCTATTAATGAGATACAAGAACTATGAAAGCAAAACTTTGCTTTGCTGGGACATGTGATCCTCGTTGATTGGAAATAAGAGATTAGTGATGATTAGGAAGAGACCAGCATCACTGTGCAAAATCTTCTGGGAAGTGTTTCCTGAGAACATAGAGAAGCTCTGTTCCAGAGACAGCCAAAGATGTAACTCATTCTGGCACCTGGACTTGGTAATATGTAAGAGTAACCCAAGTGGTACTGATGTTGAAGGCATGAAGGGGTCATAGGAGCAGATGACGCTTGGCAATGTGAGAGGACAGGAGAGGTCATTAGTAAATGTGTAGACTCAGTGGCAGTTGAAGGTCCAGAACTGAAGGGGTCATACAAAGAAAATTGATAATTCTTATGTTATAACAGATCTACCAATTGAATGTTATTTTATATATCACAACACCACTGAATGAATATATGAGCTGTAACAAGTTATGCATATGGATATATGACTTTTAGGTTTTAGTACTTTTAAGATTATATAAGTTACAAATATAAATAATATGTATGTGTAATTTTAAAATGTTGATGCTTTTCTACTTTTTTGAATGGCCTAATTGCATTGGCTTAAGATTGAGAAAGATCCCCTCCAACCCTACATCTGACAGAGGGTAATATCCAAAATATGTAAGAACCCAAGAAATCAAACACCAACAAGCCAAATAATCCAATCAAAAAATGAGGTGAAGAGCTATACTGAGAATTCAGAGAAGAGGACTCTCTAATGGCCAAGATGCCCTTCAAGAACTGCTTGACATCTTTAGCCATCAGGGAAATACAACTCAAAACAACTCTGAGATTCCATCTCACACATGTTGGACAGGATATAGAGAAAGAGAAATACTCCTCTATTGCTGGCAGGAGTGCAAAATTGTACAACTACTTTGGAAATCCATCTGGTGATATCTTAGAAAATTGGGAATAGTCCTACCTCAAGACCCAGCCATACTGCACCTGGGCATGTATCAAAAAGATTCTCCACCATACCACAAGGAAATTGTTTCAACTATGTTCATAGCAGCTTTATTCATAATACGAAGAAATAGAAACAACTTAGATGTCCTTCAACTGAACAATAGATTAAAAACAAAACAAAACTGTTGTACATTTACACAATGGAATAGTACTCAACTATCAGAAAAAATAAATCATGCAATTTGCATCCAAATGGATGGAACTAAAAAAACTCACCCTTAGTGTACTAACACAGACATGTACTCGCTTATAAGTGGATATTAACCCTATAGCACAGGACAACCATCCAACAACCCAAAGACCCAAACAAACAGGAACTTATCATAACCATTCTACAAAAACTACACCCAGCAACAAGTCATGGAACTTGTTGCCTGTTAGTGGAACACATTACCCTATCTGGGCTACCATATCAGGCCCCAGTAAAGAGGAAGCTCTTAGCCCTCAAGTGATTGATAAATTTAAGGGCATTGATAAGTGGGGGCTCTCTTCATCCAAGGAGGAGAGGATGGAGATGGGGAAGAGGGAGGGAGGTTGGGACCTAGAGGGGAGCAGAGAAGGGACTTTGATCGAGATATATCTTGAAAAATAAATACATAATAAAAATCCAATAATATATTTAGTATACATTATGGTATGAAAGTTAAAAGTAGAAAGCTTTTCTCTAACCCAACTAGCTCCCAAAGAAATGAAACAGAGACTATAATTTTATTCAACAAGTTTCAATGCACAATACCTGTGCAATATTAATCTATTTTAATCTTCTAAACTAATCTATCTCCCAGCCAAAATCCCCAAGATATTAGCATTTTATAGTTTTCTCTCTTCCACCTGCTTTCTCATAATGTCTTTTGGACCTCTCTGCTTGGCTCAATCCTCTCTTCTCTCTTTCTTCTCACCTTGCTGGAATCAGAGTCCAGCCTTATTCTCTCTTCTGCCCAGTCATTGACTGATCAGTTTTTATTGACATATCAGATAATAAATTGGGAGCAATGCTTATGCAAACTTGAGACAGGAGATTCTTAGAAAAAATATATTGTAACCAGATATTGAATACTTGAAGGATAGTCTTTACACAGTGCACAATAACATTATTACAACAATAAATGTCAAAATTAGATGTGCTAATTTTGAGAAAATATTTTACCAAACAATATTTTACCAAATATTGAACCAAAGCAATGTGTTTGAAAAGTAGATGAACCTGAAATTCCAGAGCCAAGACATATGATACCTGAAATTATATCTCAAGCCACACAAAGAGAAGTGGCTATTTTTCTCTTTTTGTCTCTTTATATACAGAAGAATTAAATTATATGGGATCTAAAATAACAAGAAAGCAGTATGATTGACTGATAAAAAATTTATGCAATTGTCCTAAAAACTATGTAATATTATGTTCTAGAAATAATGTTAAACCATTGGCTGTTTCATGAAAAATTAGCCTTTAAAAAAAGGGGTAAACCCTTCTCAGGTTTCTGATGTGGTTGAAGACTAGATAGTGATAGTCTCACAGTTAAATTTTAAGTTGTTTAGGAATTAAAAGAATGTTCTAGGTCTAAAAAGATATATTTAAGTTGGTAATGCAAGTTAGGATGGAATATGAGTTGGATATAGAACTTTAAACTCATGGATATAGATAGATAATAGAATATTAATATCAGTTGACAAATATGTATGGACTGGACATTGTAAATCTATGTTATACCTAATCATTTTCATAATTGTGGCCTAATTATTAAAAAAATATGAATTCTTGGAGAAGGAGTAAAATGAGGAAGGGTGGGACAGGAGGGAGAGGACTGTGATAGAGATGTAACATGAAGTAATATATAAACATAAAAAATATAGAATACAATATAATATGATAGTCAGAACTTTCAAATAAAAAGGTTAAACTTGGACAGTTGCTGTAATTAATTACCATAACACAATATAAACAACCAGCTGTCAAAAGAGCTGCAGTACAAAATTCACACTACTCAACTAAATTTGTCCTAATTTGTTTCACTGAATATGTATAATGTTTGATATTCTGTCATAATTTAAATTTTATCTTCTTAACTGTGACATTAATGGCTATTTTTTCCCTCTAGGGTAATATTTAGCAATGGTTCCCCGGCCGTTACTAAAGAGAATACTTATATACAATTCTGATTTCTTCACATTGAATTAAACTATTATATACACATAGTAAATTTGACATTTTTGTTTTTCAATCAAATGACAGAATACTTGGGAATGTGTCATAATTAGTGTTGTTTTACACACACACACACACACACACACACACACAAACACAAATAAAAACAAAAAAGATATTCCAAGTTATACCATATAATATCTATTGATATATTTAAATAATGCTTTAGGTTTTGAATTTCTGTTTGAAAAACACATTTAATAATATATTTTTAACTTTCATTTTTGTCAGTGTATGAGTTTGTGTTTATGTGTGCAATATGTGTGTGGTTGTCCTCAGAGGCTAGAGCAGGACATGCGATATCCTACAGCTAGATATACAGGAAGATGTTAGCTGCCCAGTGTGTGTGTGATGAAAATCACACTAAGGAACTCCAGAAGACCAGCTAGCATTCTTAACCACAAAGCTATCTATCATCTACCATGATTATTATTTTAATTTAAATATTTTCATAATGTCTTCTTAATTATTTGATATGCTAAAATGTTCTAGTATATTTTAATCATATTTCAAAACTTTAAAAATTAAAAACAAATAAACAAACTAACAAAGAAAAAAACAAAAGTCACCAGAAATCTTTTGTCTTTCATCTGGATTGGAGCTATAGCTTCAAATATTTCTTTTTCCAGCAGTAGTTAATGAAAGTTATAATCTACATTCCATGTTAAGTACTAAGAAATCCCAAAAGATATTTAAAGAATCTTTTTCCCCACAATTCATTAAGAAGACTTTTTTTCCATGTGTATCATGGGAGTTTTAAAATTCAATGCAGTAGTGTCTATGTGGCTACTTATAGCTCATTGTGATTAGGAACAAAAATAGTGATATGTTTTTGAGTTTTTCATAACAGTAAAAATATCCCAGATGTTATTTTATGTTCTTTTCATGACACAGTACCTTTTTAATGCTTAGATGCAGTCAGCATACTTGTAAACATAAAGTAGAATTTCACAAAAATAAGAATAGAATGTAAATAAAGAAGGAAAGAAGAGTAATTGTGCATAAAGAAGAGAAAGCTGTTGTCTGAATACCTTTGTGTGTGTTATGAAGTACTAACTCCCAGTTAAAAATAAAACATAAATCACTAGAATTAACTCTTAGTTAATATAAAATATCTTCAATGCTATTTAGATGTTTTCATTAGATATCACCACAGCTGCTAAGAAAAAAAACATAACATTTGTAAATATTTTCTACAAACATGCCTAAGGAGTATCATTCATTGATGGATGATTATAATTTACTGTCATGAAACAAATTTTGTACATAATTTCCTCTGCAAAACACAACAGCCAAGATAGTCTATTCAACTATTACAAAGTTCCTTGTTTTATGCTTTTCTTGTTTGGAAGGTACTATGTCTTCTTAACAGTAGAAAGAACATTCATCTAAATTCAGCTATCAATGGACACCAGTTTACTGTATCTCTGATAGGGCTGTGACTTAGGGTTTTAAAGTCAAATGAATAACAGGCTACTTCTTTTGTCTATTCAAATAAGGTTTGTATCATAGTGTACAAATGTTCCATTTAAATTAATGTTTTATTTTCAGTACAGTTGCTATTCCTATAATATAGGCATGCTGTCATCAAATTAGATAATGTTTGAAGAAACATTCTCACTGACTTCTTGAAAAATCACTGTTTCTTTCAATATTTAAGTTTTATCATGTTTCTACTCACTTCCCTAAGAATAACTTACTGTTCAAGGATTTAGTAACAAAGAGATGCTAGAGGACTTCACCATCAGTGTTTTTACACTAGTCAGACATGTAAATATAGTGAAAATGTCAAAACATAAACAAAAGCATGTAATAGCATTATTGGTTCTCTGTCACAATCACAGAGACATACATGTCTGTGCCAGAAAAAAAACCAAATCTCTCTCTCTCTCTCTCTCTCTCTCTCTCTATATATATATATATATATATATATATATATATATATATATGTGTGTGTGTGTGCGTGTGTGTGTGTATGTGTGTATATCCTCTAATTTGTTGATTTTGTCATTATATTCTTTATAGAAATAAAAATGAATTTTATATATAATAACTTTAAAGTATATTACTGACTTACTAATGCATACACTTTGAAAAGGTATTGTCCAAGTATGCTAATATCATTGAAATATTAATAAAGTAGTTCTTGAATTAGAACGACTTAATGTTCTAATTATTGTACAAGTAACTATCAATATTGATTTTTTTATTTGAGGATTAAAAGAACTGACATTTAATTCTTTGCCATTGGCTATTTTTTAATATGAAGGTTTTTCCTGCAAACCTGATAAATCCAAGATAATACCCTTTTTTCTTTAAAAAGAGAGTTTAAAAGACATCTCTAATCTCTTTATGAGCTGCAGTAGCTCTCATCAAGCTAAGAAGCCACTTTTGAACAGAGAATATTGGTAGAAAAAATATATGCTTACACTAACTCCATATTCCATTATTCCAGATATGTTTTCACCTAGTTTGGGTAGAAAATATTCCTTTATTATTAACTCCAGACTGACTAACAATCAATTACATATCCTTAATGAATTCAAAACTGCAATATCTTTGGTTTTAATTCTATTCTTAATATGTTAAATAGTATGTTCCTCAAATTATATTATATAATACGAAACTGTGATATAGTTTATATAGTTATATATTTTATATAGTTTATATATATAGTCATTTCAGTAGGCTATAAGAAAAAAAAATATTATTATTATATAATTGGGAACTTTTTGCTAATGTATGAATCTATATGGATAAAGTTGTCAAAGTGCAATCTCTTTCACAACAGATAAGTAACTGAAATAAGGATTCAATTGTAAAATGTGCATATAAGTAGTCATGGTGACATATGCCTATAATCTCTGTACCCTGAGGGAATCAAATAACACTAGGATTATAATGTATAGGCTGGACTGGGCAACCGAAGAAATTTAAATCCAGTTTAAACTATATAATCAAACCTTGTCTTGATAAAAGAACTGCTAGATGTCATAGCTACAGTTGTCAACTTAATAAACCTGGGAAGAAGGAATCCCATCTGAGGAACTGACTCCGTCAGATTGGCTTATGGATATGATTGTGGGGCATTTTTTGATTAGTAAATTATTTGGGAGCGTCCAGTCATCTGTGTGGTGCTATCCTATACCACCTGAGCAGGTGGACTCAGACTATATAAGAAAGGTAGCTGAGCAAACCAGGGGATTCAAGCCAGTAAGGAGCTTTCCTCCATGATTTTGAAATAAAATGCTTGCCTCAAGTTCCTGTTTTGGCTTCCCTAAACTAAGAAGAGTAACATATAAGATGAACTAAATATTTTTCCTTATGTTGCTTTTGGTCTGTTGTTTATCATAGGAATAGAAATCAAACTAGGAAAATGGAAATGTGTCTAAATCATAGAGCATTTATAATAGACCTTGCATAATGCTGAGATGAACAAAGGACTACTATGTCCCTGATTGATATAAGAAAAATACCACCAAGTAGTTGTCTCTTTGCCAATTTATGGGGTGGGTTTTAAATGAATTATTGTTTCTATTCATATGCATGTGTGTTTCTATGTGTATGCCACCTGTGTACTCATATGCATAGTAGTGAGAAGGGAGCATTTAATCCTCTTGAATTACAAGAAGTTTTTAATATGAGAGCTGGGAACAGAATTCTTGTCTTCTAGGGGAGCAGAAAATGTTCTTAAATGTTGAGTTATCTATCTATACACAAATAATTTCATTTTAAAGGAATTTTAAACTTTTACATTTTACACCAAAAATCACAATGATAGATTTTATTTCTAGATTTCTACACTTTAGGAAAAGTAAAGAATAGAATAGATATGGATGAAAAGTGATGTCAATCTGCTACTACTTCTTAGTGTCTTTTTTTCAATGTTATTGTAGTTAAGGTTGATACAGGCATGCAGATACTAATGGAGTTCTTAAAGTATTCATACAGTGAAACAAGAAGTAATGCTGTTTATTTCTTTGTGTGTGTACCACATTTTTTATTAAATACTTTATTGTTTTTTCTTCAAGTTACATCTCAGTCACAAACCCTTCCCTATTCCCCCTTCCTGTCCCACCCTTCCACCCTCTTCCCACCAACAGCTTCCCCTTTCAGTCCAACAAATGGTTCCTTCTATAATAACAGTAAATATTATACAAAACAACAGAAATAAATATGCCACATTTATGAGAGTTAAATGGCCCAGTATACCTTCCCAATGTCCAGTTCATACATATTTGGCCCCTGACTTTCACATTCTACCTTCTAACCATCTCCATGAATTTAAAGTTCTATAACTGACTTAATTTCATACTAACTTGCATCACTATTATAACCATCTTCTTAGATCTAGAATGCCCTCTTGATTCCTAAACAACTCAAAAATTAACTATGAGACTCTAGCTGTCTATTCCTCAACCACCTCAGAGACCTGAGAGGGATAAATACATCTGATTATATAGGAAGTACAAGGCCTGCAGCTTTCAATACTAAGAAATGACAAACCAGTGACTGCCTGAACAGTTCCCCTTTTCTCTCCACACATTCCAGCATCAGTCTTCAGCCTTTTGGTTCTGTTTCTCTGACAGACATTGAATGTAGAGCAGGGATTATGAAGGACGTAACTAACCTGTCTTGGCAGAGCTAGGCTGTCGACTTCCCTGCTACCAAGTTTTGTCCTTTTTGGACAGCAGTCTGTCTGCAGTTGAAGCAAGGAGTTTTTTCATGCCAAGAGATAGGCTTGCCACTAATTCAACCATCTCACACTGGAGATTCTTCGATGCTTATCTTCTACTTGGAGTAGAATAGGGAGTGCTGTCAGGAATGATATGTCTCGATATCAAAAAAAAAAAAACCTTAATTTAAGATAACATCTTTGAATGCCATACTCTGCAGATCTCTTGGGGTTTTTGAAGATGCCCTATCCATCTCTTGTATTTAGATAAGCAAATGTTGCTTGTCTCTTAACAACTTGATTACTGAGTAGTTTAGAGAATATCTGTGATAGACTGTCATAGTAGCTAACAAAGTGACATGTTTGCAGGACTAGGAGTTTGTTTTTCTTAACTATCCTAAACAGTTTTAGACGTTTGATATCAAGAGGCCAGAGCTTCACATTTTATTTTTAGGTATCTCTAGGTATGATACCATTAGGAAGCGTTACCTTTAATTTTGTATCAATATACAAAGATCTATGCAATTGTAGCTAAATATACTCTTAATTTTGTATCAATATACAAAGATCAATGCCTATGTAGCCCAATACAATCTTAATATTACGTCCATATACAAGGGTCAATACCATTGTGGCCAACAATAATCTTAATTTTGTATCAATATGCAAAGATCAGTACCGATGTAGTCCAATACGATCTAATTTTTGCACAATAAACAATGTTCAATACCACTTTAGCCAAATATTCTACTAATTTTGTATCAATATACAAAGGTATAAGGGCATATTCAATAATCTGTCCCTTCTTCTTGGTCCTTCCTGTGCTATGTCTATGTCTCATTTTTCTCAAGTCCATGCACTCCTACATAGGAGAGAAAGAAGGATACAGAAAAGGAAAAGTAGGAAGTCCCTGGGTCTAACCTCCAAAATCCATTAAACAGGACCTTTTAACGGCTTGTAATCTCTTCCCCTAAATAACAGAGTATTCAGTTATCCTTCAAATAACCAAAAAGGGGGGTGCGGAGAAACACCCACCCCCTCCCCACCCTCTGGGCATGGGACGTCGCTCTCTTAAAATGACTTCCTGCTGATTTGGGTCTTATTAAACCTGTTTGGGGCCCGAACCAAAATGGAAAAATGGTTAAAAATGTTAGTACAATCCTTTTATGTTCAGTCCTTCTGTTCTCAGCTGTTTAGATGTCCTAAGGAGTTTGTAGGCAGAAGCTGATCTTGCAGACTTTACTGAGGTTCTGGCTGGGGCATTGTGTAGAGCTGAACGGTCTTAGCGATATTGAATTGTTGTGGTTGTAGGCTTTTGATGGAGACAGTTATTGAGGGAGTCTGTCAGGCTGAATCAACTGGGTCACTCGTCTTCTTTGGTGTCTGATTCTGTTTTCTGCTGAGGTTTCCCTTGTTCAGTTGTCCCTGGGTTCCTTGAATGGATGCTTTGATTCTCCTGGAAAGATAAGAACAGAGCCGTGCCCTATTCCTAACTCTGGGACAATTACCCTCTTTTTTTTGGGGGGGGGGGCTAGGTAATATTTCTCCTGAAGCAAATTTGGTTTTTTGACAATATATAAAGTGTTATCTTTCAATCTGGGTTAAAGAAGAAATTATTTTGTTATTTTGGAGCTAAACCAGCTTTACTGTATATATTTTGAGATCTCAAAGGACAATTTGTTTGTATTGAGCAGGCCTTTTGTAAGTTGCTTTTAAACTTAGGTCTTTCCAAATCCTATGTGTGTGTCTCTGCATTCTAATTATTGGGATCAGAGACCTGTGGTTCCCAACTGAAGGGATTAAAGATGTGTTCCACCACTCCTGGATGCGAAGTTTTTATCTTTTAGAGTTTGTTTTGTATCAGGCTGACCTTGAGCTCTGAGATCTGCCTGTTTGTGTCTGTAGTGTTAGGATTAAGGGTGTAGTCTTCTTGAATGATGGGATTAAGGGTGTGCACCCTCACCACCCTGTTCTGTGTAACTCTAGAATTTATAAGACCACTAACTCAATGGTGCTCCTCCCGTCTCTGCTGAAGTTAAAGGCATGGGTTAACACCACAGTTCTCATATATTTTACCTTTGCTCTACGTTTTTTCGACACTTGGAGGTTTATAAAACCAGGTTGACCGGCTGTATCCTTTATTTTATTTACAGTGCTTTAGCATTGTTACCTGCTTTTTTTAATTAATAAATTTGTTTGTTGCTTCAGTTTACATCCTTATCATATTGTCCTCTTTTCCCGCTTCCCAGCTCCACTCTCCCATGCTCTACCCCCTGACCCTTCCATCTTGTTCCTCTGGGGTGGAGTGTCCCTGCATATCAGTCTCTCACCACAGATCAGGAGTCATATGAGGGCCAAAATCCTCTTCATTCATGGGGGGCCTACGAGGCAGTACTGCCAGTGAAAGGTGTCTCCTTGCTGCTTGGGGAATACTAAAAAAAGACCAACAAATACACAACCCACAAAAACAAAGAATAACAACAAAAAAGAGAGGAAATAGAAAGGAAAAAGGAAAAAGAAAAAGAAAAAATGAAAAGGAAAAAGAAAAAGAAAAAATAAGTTTCTGTCCATGTTCCGTTTGGTATGTTGGTTGTAGTACAGATATCCTGTATGATATAGCTAAAATCCTACTATAAGTGAAGAGATGCCATGTGCGTCCTTCTGAGTCTGGGTTAGCTCACTCAGGATGAGCTTCTCTAGATCCATCCATTTGGTTGCAAATTGCATGATTTCATTGTTTCTGATAGCTGAGTAATATTCCATTCTATAGATGTACCACAATTTTTTAATCCATTTTTCAGTTGAGGGACATCTGGGTTGTTTCCAATTTCTAGCTATTACAAATAAGGCTGCTATGAACATAGATGAGGAGACTTCCCTATGTCTCCATGAGGGGACCTTTGGGTGTATACCCAGAAGTGGTATGGCTGGGTCCTGAGGCAAGGTTATTCCTAGATTTCTAAGATATCGCCAGACAGACCTCCATAGTGGTTGCACAAGCCTGCACTCCCACCAGCAATGGAGTAGGGTTCCCCTTTCTCCACACCCTTGCCAGCATGTGCTGTCATTTGAGCTCTATATCTTAGCCATTCTGAAAAGTGTTAGATGGAATCTCAGGGTCGTCTTGAGTTGCATTTCTCTGATGATTAAGGATGTTGAGCATTTCTTCAGGTGTCTCTCGGCCATTAGGCATTCCTCCTTTGTGAATTCTCTATTTAGCTCCGTCTACCATTTCTTGATTGGATTATTTGGTTTCTTGGCATTTAGTTTCTTGAGTTCTTTGTATATTTTAGATAATAGCCCTCTATCAGATGTGGGATTGGTGAAGATTTTCTCTCAGTCTGTTGGTTGCCGTTTTGTTTGAATGACAGTGTCTTTTTTCTTACAGAAGATTTTCAGTTTCATGAGGTCCCATTTATTGATTGTTGATCTCAGGTCCTGAGCTGTTGGTGTTCTGTTCAGGAAGTTGTCACCTGTGCCAATGAGTTCGAGGGTTTCTCCTTTTTCTTCTAGTATATTTAGTGTGGCCAGCCTTATGTTAAGGTCTTTGATCCACTTGGATTTAAGTTTTGTACAAGGTGATAGGTATGGGTCGAATTTCATTCTTTTGCAAGTAGACATCCATTTGGACCAGCACCATTTGTTGAAGATGCTGTCCTTCCATTGTGTGGTTTTGGCTTCTTTGTCAAAGTTGAGTTGGCCATAGGTGTGTGGGTCCATGTTTGGGTCTTCAATTCGATTCCATTGATCCACTGGTCTGTTTCTATACCAGTACCATGCTGTTTTATTACTATTGCTCTGTAGTACAGCTTGAAATCTGGGATGGTGATACCTCCTGATGCTTTTTTAATGTACAGGATTGATTTAGCTATTCTGGGCTTTTTGTTGTTCCATATGAAGTTGAGAATAGCTTTTTCCAGGTCTATAAAGAATTGTGTTGGTATTTTGATAGGAATTGCATTGAATCTATATATTGCTTTTGGTAGGATAGCCATTTTTATTATGTTGATCTTACCTATCCATGACCATGGGAGATCTTTCCATCTTCTAAAGGTCTCTTCCATTTCTTTCTTCAGGAGTTTGAAATTCTTGTTGTATAGGTCCTTTACTTGCTTGGTTAGAGTTACCCCCAGTTATTTTATATTGTTTGTGGCGATTGTGAAATGGGTTGTTTCCCTTAATTCTTTCTCGGTATATTTTTTTGTTGTATAAAGAAGGGCTTCTGATTTTTTTGAGTTAATTTTGTATCCAGCCACCTTGCTGAAGTTGTTTATCAGCTGTGAGAGTTCTTTGGTGGAGTTTTTGGGGTCGCTAATGTATACTAACATATCATCTGCGAATAGGGATAATTTGACTTCTTCGTTTCCGAAGTTTATCCCTTTGATCTCCTTTAATTGTCTTATTGCTCTAGCAAGAACATCAAGTACTATTTTGAAGAGATATGGTGAAAGTGTACATCCTTGTCTTGTCCCTGAGTTTAGAGGAAATGCTTCAAGCTTCTCTCCATTTAATTTGATGTAGGCCACTGGCTTGCTGTATATTGCCTTTATTATTTCTAGGTATGGTCCTTGTATGCCCGTTCTCTCCAGAACTTTTAGCATGAAGGGGTGTTGGATTTTGTCAAATGCTTTTTCTGCATCTAGCGAGATTATCATGTGGTTTTTTTCTTTCATCTTGTTTATATGGTGAATTACATTGATAGACTTTCGTATATTGAACCATCCCTGCATTCCTGGGATGAAGCCTACTTGATCATGATGTGTGATACTTTTGATGTGTTCTTGGATTCGGTTTGCTAGTATTTTATTAAGTATTTTTGCATCTATGTTCATGAGGGAGATTGGTCTGAAGTTCTCTTTCTTTGTTGGGTCTTTGTGTGGTTTAGGAATCAGAATGACAGTGGCCTCATAGAATGAGTATTGCAGTGTTCTTTCTGTTTCTATGTGGTGAAAGATTTTGAAGAGTAATCGTGTTATTTCCTCTTTGAAGGTCCGGTAGAATTCCGTGCTAAAGCCATCTGGCCCTGGGCTTTTTTTGGTTGAGATTATTAATGACTCTTTCTATTTCCTTGAGTGTTATTGGGCTGTTGAAGCTGTTAATGTGATTTTGATTTAGTTTTGGTAGTTGGAATTTATCGAGGAAATTGCCCATGTCGCTTAGGTTTTCAAATTTGGTGGAGTATAGATTTTTAAAGTAGAACCCGAATATTTTCTGGATCTCCTCAATGTCTGTAGTTATTTCTCTCTTTTCATTTCTGATTTTGTTGATTTGGGTTCTTTCCCTTTGCCTTTTAGTTAATTTGTCTAGGGGTCTGTCTATTTTGTTGATTTTCTCGAAGAACAAACTCTTGGTTTCATTGATTATTTATATAGTTCTCTTTGATTCTAAGTTGTTGATTTCAGCCCTAATTTTGATGATCTCCTACCTTCTGCTCTTCTTGGGAGTGTTTGCTTCTTTTTTTCCAATTCACATAGCTTAGCTGTTAATTCACTAATATGAGCTGTCAAAATTTCTTTTTGAAAGCACTTAGTGCTGTGAACTTTGCTCATAGAACAGCTTTCTTTATATCCCATAGGTTTGGGTATGTTGTATCTACATTGTCGTTGCATTTTAAGAATTCTTTGATTTCCTTCTTTATTTCTTCCCTGACCCAGTGGTCATCCAGGAAGGAGCTGTTCAATTTCCATGTGTGTGTAGGCTTTCTGTTGATTCTTTTGCTGTTGAAGACCAGCTTTATTCCGTGGTGGTCTGATAAGATACAAGGTGTTTTCTTGTATCTACTGAGACTATCTTTGTGTCCAACTATGTGGTCAATTTTGGAGAAGGTTCCGTGGGGTGCTGAGAAAAAAGTATATTGCTTTGTGTTTGCGTGAAACCTTCTGTAGATATCTGTTAGGACCATTTGTTTCATGATTTCTGTTAGACTCAATATTTCTCTGTTTGTCTTCCCTCTTGATGATCTGTCCATTGTTGTGAGTGGGGTTTTGAAGTCTCCCACTACTAATGTGTTGTGATCAACGTGCGCTTTAAGTTTTAGAAGTGTTTCTTTTATGAAAGTAGGTGCCTTTGTATTTGGGGCATAGATGTTCAGTATTGAGATTTCCTCTTGATGAATATTCCCTTTAATGAGTATATAATGCCCTTCTGTGTCTTTTTTCATGAACTTCAGTTGGAAGTCTGTTTTATTTGATATTAGGATGGCTACTCCAGCTTGCTTAATGGGTACATTTGCTTGGAAAAACTTTTCGCAGCCCTTTACTCTGAGGTAGTGTCTATCTTTGGTAGTGAGATGTGTTTCTTGTATGCAGCAAAAGGACGGGTCTTGCTTGTGGATCCACTCTGTAAACCTGTGTCTTTTTATTGGGGAGTTCAGTCCACTGATGTTGATGGATAATAGTGACCTGGGGTTGTTATTTCCCATTAGTTTGGTATAGGTGATGGTCCTGTGATTCTTTTGGTTTAGTTGCCTGGAGGTTTTCTATTCCCTTTGTTTTCTTGGGTGAAGTTTTCTTCTCTGGGTTGGAATTTTCCTTCTAGGATTTTCTGTAGGGCTGGGTTTGTGGGTAGATATTGTTTAAATTTGATTTTGTCATGGAATATCTTGTTTTCTCCATCTATGTTGATAGAGAGTTTTGCTGGGTATAGTAGTCTGACTGGTCACATATGATCTCTCAGGACTTTTAGGATATCTGTCCAGGCCCTTCTAGATTTTAAAGTTTCTGAGGAGAAGTCAGGTGTAATTCTGATGGGTCTGCCATTGTATGTGACTTGACTTTTTTCTCTTACAGCTTTTAATATCCTTTCTTTGTTCTCTACATTTTGTGTTTCTATTATTATGTGGCGAGAGGAGTTTCTTTTCTGATCTAATCAGTTGGTGTTCTGCAAGCCTCTTGGATTTTTATTGGCATCTCTTTTTTCAGGTTTGGGAAGATTTCTTCTATGATTTTGTTGAAGATATTTCCTTTACCTTGGAGTCAGGAGTCTTCTCTTTCCTCTATACCTATAATTCTTAGGTTCCATCTTTTCATTGAGTCCTTGAATTCTTGGATGTTGTGGGTGAGAGATTTTTTTAGCCTTTTCATTTTCTTTGGATGTTGTACTGATATCTTCCATCAAATCTTCCATGCCTGAGATCCTGCCTTCAATCTCTTGCATCCTATTTTTTGATACTCATATCAGTAGTTCCTGTTCTCAACCCTTGATTCTCCACTTCCTCTTTTAACTCTGACTGTGTTTTCTCTATTGTTTCTATTTCTATTTTCATGTCTGGTATGGTATTGTTTGTTTTGTACATTTCCTTCTCCAGCTTGCTTGTTTTTGTCTGAAAATCTTTCATTACTTTGTCCTTTTCATGTTCAAGCTCTGTCACCTTGTCTTGGAGTTGTTTTATTTTTTTCCTTTAATTTTTGTTTCTTCAAGTTACATCTCAATTGCAGTCCCGTCCCTATTCCCCTCCAGTCCCACCCTCCCACCCTCAAACCCCCATCCTCTTCCCTTTTTTTTTTCTTTTAAGTTTAAGGTATATCTTATTCCCCCTACAGTTTCTCCTTTCAGTCCAACAAATGGCTCTTTATCTTATAATAATAAATACAATAAAAAACAACAGAGGTAATTAGGCCACAGTTATGAGGGTTATATGGCTTAACATACATTCCCAATAACCAGACCATATGTATTTGGTACCTGACTTTAACATTCTACTATCTAAACATCTCCATGAGTTTAAAGGTCTATATCTGACTCAGCATTCATACTAATTGCAATACAATTTTAAAAGTAACTTTTTAGATGTATAACACACTCTTGACTCCTAAACAACTCAAAATTTAATTATGAGACTTTATGTATCTGTTCTTCAATCACCTCAGAGACCTGAGAGGGATAAATATATCTGATTTTATAGGAAGTACATGGTCTGCAGCTTCCCAAACTACGAAATGACATACCAGTGGCTGCCTGGACAGTTCCCATTTTCTCTCCATACATTACAGCATTGCTCTTCAGTCGTTTGGCCCCGCTTCTCTGACAGACATTGATTGTAGAGCAGTGGTTATGTAGGACTTACTTACCCTGTCTTGGCAGAGCTAAGTTGTTGACTTACCTGCTTCCAGGTTTTGTCCTTTTTGGACAGCATTCTGTCTACAGTTGGAGCAAGGGGCTTTTCCCACCAAGAGATAGGCTTGCGACTAATTCAATCATCTCCCACTGGAGATTCTTCGATGCTCATCATCTACTTGGAAGAGAATAGGGGGTGCTGTCAGGAGTTGATATGTCTTGATATAAAAAAATCTAAAGTTACGAAAACATCTTTGAATGCCCTATTCTTCAGATCTCTTGAGGTTTTTGAAGAGGCCCTATCTATCTCTTATATTAGGGTAAGCAGATGTTGCTTGTCTCTTAGCAGGTTTATTTCTGATTAGCTTAGCAAGTAACTATAATAGGCTGTCATAGTACCTAACAGAATGACGGGCTTGCATAACCATTAGTTTGCATTTCTTAATTATCCTAAACAGTTTATGGCAGTTAGTAGTAAAAGGCCGAAACATCACATTCATTTTTTTTCTTTACCTCCTAACCCTTCCATCCCATTTCTCTGGGGTGGGGTATCCTTATATAACAGTCCCTCATCTCAGTTGAGAGGTCATATGAGGGCCAAGAGCCTCTTCATTCGTTGGGGATCTACGAAGCAGTACCATCAGTGGAAAGTGTCTCATTTCCTGGGAGAGAGAACTACTAAACAAACAAATCAATAAGCATACAATGGATAAAGAAGACTAAAAAATAGAAAAAATATAACTAGTATATAAAAAATAAATAAAAATTAAAAATAAGAAGTCTGTGTCCAAGTTCCCTTTGGTGTGTTAGTTGTAGTATTGATACCTTCTACTATATAGATAAAATCCTACTATAAGTGAATAGATGCCATATGTGTCTTTCTGAGTCTGGGTTAGTTCACTCAGGATGAGCTTTTCTAGTTCCATCCATTTGGCTGCAAATTGCATAATTTCATTGTTCCTGATAGCTGAATAATATTCCATTGTGTAGATGTACCACAGTTTTTTAACCCATTCTTAGGTTGAGGAACATCTGGGTTGTTTCCAGTTTCTAGCTATTACAAATAAGGCTGCTATAAACATAGATGAGGAAACTTCCTTATGATTCCGTGAAGAGGCATTTGGGTGTATACCCAGAAGTGGTATGGCTGGGTCCTGAGGCAGAGCTATTCCAAATTTTCTAAGATATCGCCAGACTGACCTCCATAGTGGTTGCACAAGCCTGCACGGCCACCAGCAATGGAGTAGGGTACCCCTTTCTCCACACCCTCGCCAGCATGTGCTGTCATTTGAGTTTTTGATCCTAGCCATTCTGACAGGTGTGAGATGGAATCTCAGAGTCGTCTTGAGTTGCATTTCTCTGATGATTAAGGATGTTGAGCATTTCTTCAAGTGTCTCTGAGCCATTATTGATTCCTCCTTTGTGAATTCTCTATTTAACTCTGTCCTCCATTTTTTGATTAGATTATTTGGTTTGTTGGCATTTAATTTCTTGAGTTCTTTGTAGATTTTGGATATTAGCCCTCTATCAGATGTGGGGTTGGTGAAGATGTTCTCCCACTCTGTAGGCTGCCGTTTTGTTCGAATGACAGTGTTCTTTGCCTTACAGAAGCTTTTCAGTTTCATGAGGTTCCATTTATTGATTGTTGATCTCAAGTTCTGAGCTGTTGGTGTTCTGTTCAGGAAGTTGTCGCCTGTGCCAATTAGTTCGAGGGTTTCTCCAACTTTTTCTTCTAGTAGATTTAGTGTGACCTGCCTTATGTTAAGGTCTTTGATCCACTTGGACTTACATTTTGTACAAGGTGATAAGTATGGGTCTAGCTTCATTCTTTTACAAATGGATGTCCAGTTGGACCAGCACCATTTGTTGAAGATGCTGTCCTAATTCCATTGTGCCGTTTTGGGTTCTTTGTCAAAAATTAGGTTGTTATAATTGTGTGGGTCTATTTCTGGATCTTCAATTCGATTACTTTGATCTACTGGTCTGTTTCTATACCAATACCATGCTGGTTTTTACAACTATTGCTCTGTAGTACAGCTTGAAATCTTGGATGGTAATACCTCCAGATGTTTTTTTTATTGTACAGGATTGATTTAGATATTCTGGGCTTGGGCTGGAGAGATGGCTCAGCCGTTAAAGGCTAGGCTCACAACCAAATATATAAGATATTCTGGGCTTTTGGTTGATCCATATGAATTTGAGACTAGCTCTTTCCAAGTCTATAAAAATTGTGTTTGTATTTCGATAGGAATTGCATTGAATCTATATATTGCTTTTGGTAGGATAGCCATTTTTATTATGTTGATCTTACCTATTCATGAGCATGGGAAATCTTTCCATCTTCTAAAGGCCTCTTCCATTTCTTTCTTCAAGGGCTTGAAGTTCTTGTTGTACAGGTCCTTTACTTGCTTGATTATAGTTACCCCCAGGTATTTTATGTTGTTTGTGGCTACTGTGAAGGGGGTTGTTTCCCTTATTTCTTTCTCAGCCCATTTGTTTGTTGTATAAGGAAGGGCTTCTGATTTTTTTGAATTAATTTTGTATCCAGCCACTTTGCTGAAGGTGTTTATCAGCTGTAGGAGTTCTCTGGTGGAATTTTTAGGGTTGCTTATGTATACTATCATATCATCTGCAAATAGGGATAGTTTGACTTCTTCGTTTCCGATGTTTATCACCTTGATGTCCTTTACTTGTCTTATTTCTCTAGCAAGAACTTCAAGTACTATATTGAAGAGATATGGTGAAAGTGGACATCCTTGTCTTGTCCCTGAGTTTAGAGGAAATGCTTCAAGTTTCTCACCATTTATTTTGATGTCGGCCACTGGCCTGCTGTATATTGCCTTTATTATTTCTAGGTACGGCCCTTGTATGCCCGTTCTCTCCAGAACTTTTAGCATGAATGGGTGTTGGATTTTGTCAAATGCTTTTTCTGCATCTAGCGAGATTATCATGTGTTTTTTTTCCTTTCATCCTGTTTATATGGTGAATGACGTTGATAGATTTTCATATGTTGAACCATCCCTGCATCCCTGGGATGAAGCCTACTTGATCATGGGGTATGATACTTTTGATGTGTTCTTGAATTCGGTTTGCTAGTATTTTATTAAGTATTTTTGCATCTATGTTCATGAGGGAGATTGGTCTGAAGTTCTCTTTCTTTGTTGGGTCTTTGCGTGGTTTAGGAATCAGAGTGATTGTGGCCTTGTAGAATGAGTTTGGCAATGTTCTTTCAGATTCTATTTGGTGAAAGAGTTTGAAAAGTATTGGTGTTAATTCCTCTTTGAAGGTCTGGTAGAATTCCATGCTAAAGCCATCTGGCCCTGGGCTTTTTTTGGTTAGGAGATTTTTAATGACTGTTTCTATTTCCTTAGGGGTTATAGGGCTGTTTAATCTGTTTATCTGATCTTGATTTAGCTTCAGTAGGTGGAATGTATCAAGAAAATTGTCTATTTCACTTAAGTTTTCAAATTTGGTGGAGTATAGATTTTTAAAATAGGATCCAAATATTCTCTGGATTTCCTCAATGTCTGTTGTTATTTCACCCTTTTCATTTCTGATTTTGTTGATTTGTGTTTTCTCCCTCTGTCTTTTAGTTAGTTTGCCTAAGCATCTCTCTATTTTGTTGATTTTCTCGAAGAACCAACTCTTGGTTTCATTGACTCTTTGTATAGTTCTTTTTGTTTCTAAGTTGTTGATTTCAATCCTAAGTTTGATGATCTCCTGCCTTCTGCTACTCTCGGGAGTGTTTGCCTCTTTTTTTTCCAATTCACCCAGTTTGGCTGTTAATTCGCTAATATGAGCTGTCACAATGTTCTTTTTGAAGGCACTTAGTGCTATGAAATTTCCTCGTAGCACAGCTTTCATTGTGTCCCATAGGTTTGGGTATGTTGTGTCTACATTTTCGTTGGATTTTAAGAAGTCTTTGATTTCCTTCTTTATTTCTTCCCTGACCCAGTGGTCCTCTAGTAAAGAGTTGTTCAATTTCCATGTGAGTGTAGACTTTCTGTTGATTCTTTTGCTATTGAAGTCCAGCTTTATTCCATGGTGGTCTGATAAGACACAAGGGGTTATTTCAATTCAAATATACAAGATAATTTTTTTAAAGTCATGAAAGTAGAAGAAGAATTTTGAAAGAGGAAGTGACTGAGCAAGATGAGGGCAAGAAATAGTAATAGAGAAACTATATGATAAAAGCACATTATATGTAGATGATAAAAAAGTTAATAAAAATAGTTGACAAATTCTCAAATCACCCCACCTTAATTTCCAAATTTCTTTTTTATTCATTTTTTGAGCAAACAATATTTTCCTAACCATTTAATCAGATCTCCTAGCTATGATGATCTGTTCCTAAAACTGTGAGCCAAAATAAATTCTCATTTCCCTAACATTGCTTCTTGGGGCAACTTAGAAAAGTACCTAAGACAATAGATCTAAAAGAAACAAAAATCGAACTTTAAAATAAGATCTCTTGTAGTAGTCCTAATACAGTCCCCAGATGGTCGCTGTGATGATGGCCCAGCATCACATTTGTAAATGTTGCTTAAGTCCTAAACAGCTTATAAAATGATGTATAAAAAATGACTTTCAGATGTTTCACTTGTTTATTTTTGCCCTTCAATCTGAAATGTTATATTGAAAGTAATTAAATCAAGCAAAACCATGTCTTCAGAAAACTTTGCCTCATGTAAAGATCATAAATTGTGTATCAAAAACTCTGGCTCACCTAGGAAATTATATGAACCCAATACTTTGGTTCAAATTGAAGTTGCAAATAACAGAATAAGTGTAAATGAAAAGGAAGGTCAAATATTAAATTGGAAAGATTCTCTAAGTGAACCAGGGATATTTCTAGGCAAGTGTCAATATAAAAATAATAACAGGCATAGAACAGAATTAACAAAGTATATGAAGTAGAAAGAAATACTTCTATTTCTCTTTTATTTAACTATTTAATTGTGATTCATTTTTACCTGAGTAACACATTTTGTAGTTACAACTTTCTTCCTAGAAACATCCAGTATTTCATTCCTTTACAAGATCAATTTGTCTTCATAAATACTTATTAAATCTATGTTCATCATCAAGCAAAAGTTTTGAAGAAATACATTAAATCATTTCCTGTCTAAATAAGCTTTCTCAATGGATTTTAACTATGGCCTCATATCAAGTGGTATGTCTGAGTCCTTCTAATCAGCATCTTTTTGTGATTCCTCTTTTGTGTGTGTGATCATAGTATCCCTGGCATCTCACACTCCAACCTACAATCTATGCAAGATGATCCTTTTCTAAATTGTTTTCAATTCTACTTCTCTGATGACTATTGATCAACCAAAGCTCAGAAATAAAACAGACTGAGACAGAAAGCCTTCATACATAAGTGGTCAAGATTATATAAAATTTGACTGGGATTGGTGGTACATGCCTGTGATTTCAGCACTCAGGAAGCTGAAGAGGGAGGATTGTGTGTTTGTGGTCAGGGTGTGTTACATGGTGAGACAATGCTTAAAACAGCAATATTAATTATACACATCTTGGAAAACAAGAGTAGAAATTGAAAATATGATGCTAAGATGTAAGAAAATCAGTTTCTGGTCTTCAGGTTCAGAATAAACATAAACACAGTTTCAGAAGCTCTGCCTTCTGCTTGTTTGCTTTAACAAGAAGAGCACAACATTGTTAGTGTTTTTTATTTAGGCAATAATAAATAATTCTCTATCTATGAAATATGTTTTCCTCACCACAATTTACCTCCTCCAAGAGATAGTAGGTATACAGATAATTTCTTCCATGAGAAAAAACATATTTCTTGTGCTGAAATTATAACTGATGGTTAAGTCTATGGTGGATGATTAAATCAGTAAAAAAAAAATCACTTTTTGTGTTGCAATTTATACACTGATAACTGCAGATATTTAATGAATATACTCACTTCAGAGGTTATTTCATATCGTTGAAGCCATGACTATAATTATACCAATATATATTAATTATCTTTGAAAGTTTCTTTTTATTTTCATTTTATTAGAAAGTATTAAATTTATGCTATGATATTGTCATTCTTTGACTTGAAACCTCTAAACTAGGTTTTATATGTCTTATGCATTTTCATATAAAAACTAGATTAAATTTCATCGTATATAAAAATAATGTTCTAGAAATTCCATTGGTATCCTACTAACTTCATAGTTCAAGATGATAACTGGACAAGCAGATAACAGTACTGAGTTTTCTTTCACATGAACACAAACTCTCATTTACTTAAAAGAAGTTAATATTAGTCAACAGCCTAGATCTGCCAAGACAGGGTAGGTTAGTCCTTCATAATCCCTGCTCTACATTAAATGTCTGTCAGAGAAACAGGACCAAAAGGCTGAAGACTGATGCTGGAATGTATGGAGAGAAAATGGGAACTGTCCAGGTAGTCACTGGTTTGTCATTTCTTAGTATTGGAAGCTGCAGGCCCTGCACTTCCTATATAATCAGATATATTTATCCTTCTCAGCTCTCTGAGGTGGTTGAAGAATAGACAGCTTGAGTCTCATAGCTAAATCTTGAGTTGTTTAGGAATCAAGAGGGCGTTCTAGATCTAAGAAGATGGTTATAATAGTGATTCAAGTTAGTATGAAAGCTAAGTCAGTTATAGAACTTTAAACTCATGGAGATGGTTACAAGGTAGAAGGTTAAAGTCAGGGGCCAAATATGCATGAACTGGACATTGGGAAGGTATACTGGGCCATTTAACTGTCATAAATGTGGCATATTTAATTCTGCTGTTTGGTATAGAATTTACTGTTATAAGAGAAAGAACCATTTGTTGGATTGAAAAGGGAAGCTGTTGGGGGGCGGGAAGAGGGTTGAAGGGTGGGACAGGAAGGGGGAATAGGGAAGGGTTTGTGACTGAGATGTAACTTGAAGAAAAAATATAAAGTACTTATATTAAAAAAACAAAGATTCCCCAGAGTCCCTAGAGGATCAGAACAACAAGGCATGCACACAGATATGCACACACACACACACACACACACACACACACACACACACAAACACAAACACATACACATACACACAAACACATACACACACAGAGGTAGAATTCCGTATCTGTAGTATAGTACATAGATTTATTTGAATATGGTATACTACTGCAATATTAGAAGATTGTTAGTACAATGGCTGTGAGAATTATGAGAAGGTAGAGAGCCCTGCAGATACACAGTCCAAGATTTTAGAAGGGTCGAGCAAGAAGAAACCAACAATGTAGGCCCCAGCTGATCGGAATGCCTGGAAGTTTCCAGGAGGACCATTGGTATGAACCTGTTTTGAAAGACTAAATATGAGATCTGACATACATAGGTTATAGCGCTGGTAACATACACACTTATAAAGGAAAAATAGAGCTTGTACATATCATCTGGTTTTCTCTTGTACTTTTACTTACTCCATATGGGTTCCTGAATCGGAGGAGAGGTCTGCTTATTTCTTTGGTGAGTCTTCCCCCTTAACTGCCATTCCAAATGCCAGTCATCTCTGAATATATCCTTAAAGACACACTGAGATTTGTGCCTTACTGATCCCAGCATCTCTTGATGTACTCAAGGTGACGATCAAGATTAACGACCACAGATTTAATATACCACGTTGTAACTACAGTTACATCCTAGAGAAATACTGATAGCATATTTTAAATTAAAAAAGCATTTTGTGTTCTCATCACAAAAAAAAATGTGAAGGTAGCATGTGTGTTCATGACTTACTTAATCCTTCTTCTGCATCCACACATAAATGCATAAGGTCATGTAAGGAAATGCATGTAATATTTATTCACTAATTAAAATAATTGATTATGAAAATTAGTCTCAAAATTAAACTTCCAAAATTATCCTTTGCAAGAGACATAGAATACCTTTCTATGTCTTTCTCACAGGGTGAGAATTTTGTTGACATTTACAGAGGGAAAAATATGTCTAAATTAATTTTAGAAATCAAAATTAATACTGTCTTCTGTAATATTAGCAACATTAAAGTAAATTTTTTATAAATAAAGTAAATTCTTATCACCAATTCTGTATTATCAGAATATATATGAGTACATTTTCTATTTTTGAAGAGTAAAATCTTCCAAAGTTAATAACTTGTCAACATTGCAATAAGTTTTGCATGTGCAGTAGTTAAGAATGAGAATAATTTACATAGGCATATATATATATCCATTATTCGTTCTGGGTTAGCAAAATGATTTGGGAGGGATTAGGATGTACATCCTTGTTAGAATAACTATATCAGTGAAGGTGAGTTTGGAGGTTTCAAAAGCTATCACTAATCTCAGTTAACTATCTGCTTTCTGCTTGTGAATCATGATGTATTCTCTCAAATACTGCTATGGTAGCTGTCTAACGGCCTGTTGTCTTGCTCCATGCAATGATGATTACGGACTCACCTTCTAAAACTGCAAGGAAGCCCTCAATTAAGTGGTATTTTTTTATGTTGACTTGATCACAGTGTCTTTTCAAAGCAATAGGACAGTATCTTAAGAACCCTGTTCTTTTGAGGAGAGTATCAATGTATTTTGGCTCATGTGGGAAAGGAATGCTGATGGAGGGGTTCCTGTAGTAGTAGTCTTATAATAGAGATAGATATCTTATTGTCAGACTGTATATAGAGGATTTTAATTTTGAAATTTACCATTAATTACAATTAGGTATTTTGTTTGTGTAAGGTCCAACTGAAGGAGTTCTCTTTGAATTTTTAATTATATACATCTATTGCTTCTTTTAATAACAAAATTAAATAAAACATTCTAACTGACAGCAAAAAAAGAAGAAAGCATGCATCTGCATTGTACTCTGTGACTGAATGTGATACTATCAATCAAATTTGACTTCAATATATTCTTGTTTAGTCTTATACAAGATTATTTATTTATGCAACAATGACATTTGTGGCAGCCTCAATGTGTGATGTAACAAAACAAAGAGCTATTTAATTAAAAGTGTGGTTGTGTGTGTGGAGGGGTGTGTATGTGTGAAAATGTTAATCATTTAAAGATTATACTTTGAGAAAATAGAAGATAACATTACAATTATAGATTTTGTAGAGTAAAAAAGCTGTAGTGCATATTTAAATAAAATGTACTAAATAATACATCTGTGGATCTAAAAAAAAAGAATATTTGCTTTAAATATCTTAAAATTCAAACAACCCTGAAATACAGCCTGTTATAACCTTAAAGTAATATTCAGGTCATTGTTAACTTTGTTCTTCAGATATATCAATGAAGGTTTGCATTTGCACTTATGTTATACACTTTATTTATCTGAAGAGAATATCAAAAGACTTAAACTTTGCAGTGAAATCCCATGATAACCACTGAAGTGGGACCATCTATGGTGTGTAGCAATATAAGTTCTTTTGTTGAGAAAGGAGGGTAAAATAGATATTCATATCATGAATTTCAATGTGGTTGCTACAGTTAGTAGACAATAATATGTAATTTTAGGGAATGAATATATAAAATATTCTACTATATTATCTACATTTGAATATTAGTTTTGAGTGCACAAGCAAAAAAAATAACATAATCTTAGGTTCTGGTTTGCCCCTCTCACGTTCAGCAAAAAGTAGAGCTTTTAGAGACAGAGAATGTGTGAACTTCATCTTTCAACTGACAGCAACTATCCAATAATTCACTCCATAAGTATTCTTTTGTTTCTTATTTTATATTACTTAGTTTGGACTCTTGCATGTTTCCACATCTATGTTCATAACAACCTAATTTGTAATAACTAGAAACTGGAAACAACCCAGATGTCCCTCAACAGAGGAATGGGTTAAAAATCTGTGGAACATCTACACAATGGAAGTATTAACTGTCTCATCCATCAGAAAAAATGAAATCATGCAATTTGCAGCCAAATGGATGGAAGTAGAGAAGCTCATCCTGAGTAAGCTAACCCAGAGTCAGAAGGATGGACATGGCATCTATTCACTTATATTTGGATTTTAGCCATATAGTACAGCATAACTATGCTACAGCCAAAGAGAATAGGAACATAGACTTTTTCACCTGTCCATGAGACACTTTGCCCTAGTGGTGCTGCCTTGTAAGCCCCCAGTGTATGAGGAGGCTCTTGGTCCTCATATGACAGCTGATCTGTGGTGGGGGACTAATATGTTGGGATACTCCACTCCAGAGGAGTGGGTTGGAAGGGATAGGAGGTAGAGGGTGGGAGGGCAGGACTGGGAGGGGTGGAAAGAGGGTACTATGATGGAGATGTAACCGAAAGTAATAAACAAAAATAAAAAAGAAAGCTACTATTGAAAACTGTATAGGATTTAAAAACTTATAGTTTTGTTAGATATTAGTTAATTGCAGAAATATGTTGTAGTTATTGTCTTGTATAAGTTTTTGAAGTTAAATAGATGGTACATAGATAAATAACCAACCATTGTTTGTTTACTTAGATAGATAGACAGATAGATAATAAATGGTTTTCAAAAACCTGAGACCTATAGAAAATGGCATTTGAGATGTTTTCATAAGAAAATGTTTTTCTGACATAGAGACATCTGTTCCTGGCATCACCCTTAATCTACTTGATAATAGATAGTGGGCATTAAAGAAGCAAATGTGGCACTGGACCAAAAACTGCTGATAGCAGGCTGTCTGTCCAAGGCAATGTGAACAAGCAGGACACTGAAAAGTCGACTGACCAACATTACAAAGATAAGGTAGGACAGTCCTTTAATATTCCTGATTCACAGAAAAGTTTTTCAGATATTCTGGGCTAGTATGTTGAAGATTTGATGCCCCAATGACACAGAGAAACCATACGTGATGTACAGTTTGCTTTTCAGACAACCTCTGTAATTACTATTGTTTTGGAAGTTGCTTGCTCTACACTTCCTACATACTTAGGCAGCTTTTTAATTTAATTTTAATTTTAATTTCCTCCTAAAGTCTCAGATGGGGTTGAAGCCTAAATAGTTATAATCACACTTAAACATCACTGTATGAATTTATGAAATGTTTTAGGTCTAAAAGATGTTAAAAATTGGGGGATCCAAGATGGTGGTGGCAGGCGAGGATGTATTTTGATTTCGGGGTCAACAGTCACAAGGCAGCAAGTGTTCCAGGAGGCTGTACAAAGGGCACGACCCCTTTTAAATCGCACCCAGCTACACAGGGACCACGGAAGATCCCTGGGCAGGACGCCCCTTCTAAACCTCGGACACACTAGGAAGCCTCCGGACCTGGGAATCAGGATCACCCATCCCCCAAAAGGAGAGACCCCTGGTGAGCTCCAACCTAATACCCAACCAGCAGATTCGGAAACCACGCAGAGATAATCCCCACCCTGCTGGGCACTCCCAGGTCTCACACAGATGATCCAATTATCTAGCAAAAGGTTGCTACCCTTGGAAGTGAATAGAGATCCGCTGCAAAGTGCCTTCAGACCAGAGATGGCAGTCTGTGACGTCACTGGCCAGTTTCCAAGCCCTGGGAGCGGCTACTGAAGCTGAACTACATATTCACCCACTACAGGAACCAACCCCAGGCAAACTGCGAGATATTTGAAACTGTAGTATATCGGAATTATGTACTAGCACGGGCCCTTCTGGCAGGTAACCAGAACTTACATGTACACAGCTCTGCCACCTGAATTAATTAGGTCTCCACCTGAAGGAGGGACTGAATGACTCACCTTATAGGGGTAGAGTAAGGAAACTAGAATCCTACACCACAGTGCCCCCTTTGGACCCAAGTCCAGAAGACAGCAAAAAAAAAAATTCCACATGGCCAGAGGCCCCAGACAAAAAAAAAAAAAAAAAAAAAAACAGAGCGAAAAGTCTCCAACAAAA
>CAJQZJ010030022.1:230318-280123 GCA_907164525.1 Lophiomys imhausi | reverse complement strand
AAAAAAAAAAAAAAAAAAAAAAAAAAAAACAGAGCGAAATGTCTCCAACAAAAGAAAGCAACGCTATTCCGTCCAGCCCGAACAACCTCACCACACCTGAAACACATGAAAATGATGACAATTCTACATTATGGAAAGTGATAAAGTCCCTTCAAGAAGAACTTAAAACTATGAAGGAATTTAAAGAAGCCACAATTCTACAAGTGAAAACAATGAATATCATCGTTAAAGAGCTCCAAGCCAAGATGACCCAGCTTGAACAGGAAAAGGATAAAGCAATGAAACATCTCCAGACAAAAACAAGCAAACTGGATAAGGAAATGTACAATACAAACACTACCATTCAAGACATGAAAATAGAAATGGAAACAATAAAGAAAACATAGTCAGAGTTAAAAGAGGAAATGGAGAATCAAGAGAAGAGAATAGGAACTACGGATGTGAGTATGAAAAATAGAATGCAAGACATGGAAGACAGGATCTCAGGCATGGAAGATTCGATAGAAGAAATCAGTACAACATCCAAAGAAAATGAGAAGGCTAAAAAATCTCTCACCCACAACATCCAAGAAATCAGGACTCAATGAAAAGATGGAACCTAAGAATTATTGGCATAAAGGAAAGAGAAGACTCCCAACTCCATGGTCCAGGAAATATCTTCAACAATATCATAGAGGAAAACTTCCCAAACCTAAAGAAACAGATGCCAGTAAAAATCCAAGAGGCTTACAGAACACCAAACAGATTAGATCAGAAAAGAAACTCCTCTCGCCACATAATAATAGAAACTCCAAATGTAGAGAACCAAGAAAGGATATTAAAAGCTGTAAGAGAAAAAGGCCAAGTCACATACAATGGCAGACCCATCAGAATCACACCTGACTTCTCCTCAGAAACTTTAAAAGCTAGAAGGGTCTGTACAGATGTCCTACAAGCCCAGAGAACATAGGTGCCCAGCCAGAATACTATACCCAGCAAAAGGCTCTATCAACATAGAAGGAGAAAACAAGATATTCCATGACAAAATCAAATTCAAACAATATCTCCTCACAAACCCAGCCCTACAGAAGATACTAGAAGGATAATTCCAACACAGAGAAGATAACTACACCCAAGAAAACAGAGGAAATAGAAACCTCCACAGCAACAAAACAAAAGAGAAACACAAGACAGCCAGCTATACCAAAATAATTGGAAATAACAACCCCTGGTCATTAATATCCATCAAAATCAATGGACTGAACTGGACAATAAAAAGACACAGACTTACAGACTGGGTCCGTAAACAAGACCCATCTTTTTGCTGTATACAAGAAACACATCTCACTATTGAAGATAAACACTACCTCAGAGTAAAGGGCTGGGAAAAGGTTTTCCAAGCAAATGGACCCAGGAAACAAGCTAGAGTAGCCACCCTAATATCAAACAAAATAGACTTTCAATTGAACTTAATAAAAAAAGACAGAGAAGGGCATTACATACTCAATAAAGGAAATATCCAACAAGAGGTCATCTCAATTTGAACATCTATGCCCCAAATACAAAGGCACCTACATTTATAAAAGAAAAACTTCTAAAACTTAAATCGCACATTGATCCAAACACTTTAATAGTGGGAGAATTCAACACCCCACTCACAACTATGGACAGATCATCAAGACAGACGCCAAACAGAGAAATAATGAGTCTAACAGAGATCATGAACCAAATGGATCTAACAGATATCTACAGAACATTTCACCCAAACACAAAAGAATACACCTTCTTCTCAATACCTCACGGAACCTTCTCCAAAATCAACCATATAGTTGGACACAAAGATAGCCTCGACAGATACAAGAAAATTGAAATAACCCCTTGTGTCTTATCAGACCACCATGGAATAAAGCTGGACTTCAATAGCAAAAGAATCAACAGAAAGTCTACACTCACATGGAAATTGAACAACTCTTTACTAGAGGACCACTGGGTCAGGGAAGAAATAAAGAAGGAAATCAAAGACTTCTTAAAATCCAACGAAAATGAAGATACAACATACCCAAACCTATGGGACACAATGAAAGCTGTGCTACGAGGAAAGTTCATAGCACTAAGTGCCTTCAAAAAGAAAATTGTGACAGCTCATATTAGCGAATTAACAGCTAAACTGGGTGATTTGGGGAAAAAAAAAGAAGCGAATACTCCCCAGAGGAACAGAAGGCAGGAGATCATCAAACTTAGGGCTGAAATCAACAACGTAGAAACAAAAAGAACTATACAAAGAGTCAATGCAACCAAGAGTTGGTTCTTCGAGAAAATCAACAAAATAGAGAGACCCTTAGGCAAATTAACTAAAAGACAGAGGGAGAAACCACAAATCAACAAAATCAGAAATGAAAAGGGTGAAATAATAACAGACATTGAGGAAATCCAGAGAATATTTGGATCCTACTTTAGAAATCTATATTCCATCAAATTTGAAAACTTAAGTACAATGGACAATTTTCTTGATAGATTCAACCTACCGAAGCTAAATCAATATCAGATAAAGAGATTAAACAGCCCTATAACACATAAGGATATAGAAACAGTCATTAAAAATATCCCAATCAAAAGAAGCCGAGGGCCAGATGGCTTTACCACAGAATTCTACTGGACCTTCAAAGAGGAGCTAACACCAATACTTTTCAAACTCTTTCACAAAATAATATCTGAAAGAACATTGCCAAACTCATTCTATGAGGCCACAATCACCCTGATTCCTAAACCACACAAAGACCCAACAAAGAAAGAGAACTTCAGACCAATCTCCCTCATGAACGTAGATGCAAAAATACTTAATAAAATACTAGTAAACCGAATTCAAGAACACATCAAAAGTATCATATACCATGATCAAGTAGGCTTCATCCCAGGGATGGTCCAACATACGAAAGTCTATCATCGTCATTCACCATATAAACAAGATGAAAGAAAAAAACAACATAATAATCTCGCTAGATGCAGAAAAAACATTTGACAAAATCCAACACCCATTCATGCTAAAAGTTCTGGAGAGAACGGGCATACAAGGGCTGTACCTAGAAATAATAAAGGCAATATACAGCAGGCCAGTGACCAACATCAAAATAAATGGAGAGAAACTTGAAGCATTTCATCTAAACTCAGGGACAAGACAAGGATGTCCACTTTCACCATATATCTTCAATATAGTACTTGAAGTTCTTGCTAGAGCAATAAGACAACTAAAGGACATCAAGGTGATAAACATCGGAAACGAAGAAGTCAAATTATCCCTATTTGCAGAAGATATGATAGTATACATAAGCGACCCCAAAAATTCCACCAGAGAACTCTTACAGCTGATAAACACCTTCAGCAAAGTGGCTGGATACAAAATTAGTTCAAAAAATCAGAAGCCCTTCTTTATACAACAAACAAATGGGCTGATAAAGAAATAAGGGAAACAACCCCCTTCACAATAGCCGCAAACAACATAAAATACCTGGGGGTAACTCTAATCAAGCAAGTAAAGGACCTGTACAACAAGAACTCCAAGCCCTTTAAGAAAGAAATGGAAGGGGCCTTTAGAAGTTGGAAAGATCTCCCATGCTCATGGATAGGTAGGAACAACATAATAAAAATGGCCATCCTACCAAAAGCAATATATAGATTCAATGCAATTCCTATCAAAATACCAACATAATTTTTTTATAGACTTGGAAAAAGCTATTCTGAATTTCATATGGAACAACAAAAAGTCCAGAATAACTAAATCAATCCTGTACAATAAAAAAAAAACATCTGGAGGTATAACCATCCCAGATTTCAAGCTGTACTACAGAGCAATAGTTGTAAAAACAGCATGGTATTGGTATAGAAACAGACCAGTAGATCAATGGAATCAAATTGAAGATCCTGAAATAGACCCACACACTTATAGCCACCTAATTTTTGACAAAGAAGCCAAAACAGCACAATGGAAGAAGGTCAGCATCTTCAACAAAGGGTGCTGGTCCAACTGGATGTCCATTTGTAAAAGAATGAAGTTAGATCCATACTTATCACCTTGTACAAAACTTAAGTCCAAGTGGATCAAAGACCTTAACATAAGGCCGGTCACACTAAATCTACTAGAAGAAAAAGTGGGAGATACCCTCGAACTAATTGGCACAGGCGACAACTTCCTGAACAGAACACCACCAGCTCAGGACTTGAGATCAACAATCAATAAATGGGACCTCATGAAACTGAAAAGCCACTGTAAGTCAAAGGACACTGTCATTCGAACAAAACGGCAGCCTACAGACTGGGAGAAAATCTTTACCAACCCCACATCTGATAGTGGGCTAATATCCAAAATCTACAAAGAACTCAAGAAATTAAATGCCAACAAACCAAATAATCTAATCAAAAAATGGAGGACAGAGCTAAATAGAGAATTCACAAAGGAGGAATCCCTAATGGCTCAGAGACACTTGAAGAAATGCTCAACATCCTTAATCATCAGAGAAATGCAACTCAAGACGACTCTGAGATTCCATCTCACACCTGTCACAACGGCTAGGATCAAAAGCTCAAATGACAGCACATGCTGGTGAGGGTGTGGAGAAAGGGGTACCCTACTCCATTGCTGGTGGGAATGCAGGCTTGTGCAACCACTATGGAGGTCAGTCTGGCGGTATCTTATAAAACTTGGAATAGCTCTGCCTCAGGACCCAGCCATACCACTCTGGGTATACACCCAACTGCCTCTTCACAGAATCATATGGAAGTTTCCTCATCTATGTTTATAGCAGCCTTATTTGTAATAGCTAGAAACTGGAAACAACCCAGATGTTCCTCAACCTAAGAATGGGTTAAAAAACTGTGGTACATCTACACAATGGAATATTATTCAGCTATCAGGAACAATGAAATTATGCAATTTGCAGCCAAATGCATGGAACTAGAAAAGCTCATACTGAGTGAACTAACCCAGACTCAGAAGGACACATATGGCATCTATTCACTTATAGTAGGATTTTATCTATAGAGTAGAAGGTATCGATACTACAACTAACACACCAAAGGGAACTTGGACATAGACTTCTTTTTTTAAAAAAGATTTATTTATTATGTTTACAGTGTTCTGTCTGCAGGTATAGCTGCAGACCAGAAGAGGGCACCAGATTTGATTATGGATGGTTGTGAGCCACCATGTGGTTGCTGGGAATTGAAGTCATGACCTCTGGAAGAGCACCCAGTGCTCTTAACCACTGAGCCATCTCTCCAGCACGACTTCTTATTTTTACTTTTTATTTTTTATTTATTTTTTTATATATAAGTTAAAATTTTTTCTTTTTTTAGTCTTTTTTATCTATTGTATGCTTATTGGTTTGTTTGTTTAGTAGTTCTCTCTCCCGGGCAACGAGACACTTTTCACTGATGGTACTGCTTCGTAGATCCCCAATGAATGAAGAGGCTCTTGGCCCTCATAGGACCTCTCAACTGAGATGAGGGACTGTTATGTAAGGAAACCCCACCCCAGAGAAATGGGATGGAAGGGTTAAGAGGTAAAGAATATAATGAAATGTGATGTTTCGGCCTTTTACTACTAATTGTCATAAACTGTTTAGGATAATTAAGAAATGCAAACTAATGATTTTGCAAGCCGGTCATTCTCTTAGGTACTATGACAGCCTATTATAGTTACTTTCTAAGCTACTCAGAAATAAACCTGCTAAGAGACAAGCAACACCTGCTTACCCTAATATTAGAGATAGATAGGGCCTCTTCAAAACCTCAAGAGATCTGCAGAATATGGCATTCAAAGATGTTTTCATAACTTTAGATTTTTTTTATATAAAGACATATCAAATCCTGACAGCACCCCCTATTCTCCTCCAAGTAGAAGATGAGCATCGAAGAATCTCCAGTGGGAGGTGATTGAATTAGTCACAAGCCTATCTCTTGGTAGGAAATGCCCCTTGCTCCAACTGTAGACAGAATGCTGTCCAAAAAGGACAAAACCTGGAAGCAGGTAAGTCGACAGCCTAGCTCTGCCAAGACAGGGTAGGTAAGTCCTTCACAACCCCTGCTCTACAATCAATGTTTGTCAGAGAAACGGGGCCAAATGACTTAAGATCGATCCTGTAATGTATGGAGAGAAAGTGGGAACTGTCCAGGCAGCCACTGGTATGTCATTTCTTAGTTTGTGAAGCTGCAGGCCCTGTACTTCCTATAAAATCAGATATATTTATCCCTCTCAGGTCTCTGAGGTGGTTGAAGAACAGAAAGCTAGAGTCTCATAATTTAATTTTGAGTTGTTTAGGAGTCAAGAGAGTGTTATACATCTAAGAAGATACTTTTAAAATTTTGTTGCAAGTTAGAATGAATGTTGAGTCAGATATAGACCTTTAAACTCATGGAGATATTTAAATAGTACAATGTTAAGTCAGGTACCAAATACATATGGACTGGTCATTGGGAATGTACGTTAAGCCATATAACCCTCATAACTGTGGCCTAATTACCTCTGTTGTACTTAATTGTATTTATTATTATAAGAGAAAGAACCATTTGTTGGACTGAAAGGGGAAACTGTAGGGGGAAATAAGATATACTTTAAACTTAAAAAAAAAAAGGGAAGAGGATGGGGGGTTGAAGGTGGGAGGGTGGGACTGGAGGGGGAATAGGGAAAGGACTGCGATTGAGATGTAACTTGAAGAAATAAAAAATAAAGAAAAAAATTTTTAAAAATGTTATAGGTACAGAACTTTAAGCTAGGTATAGATAATAGATGTTTTCTTCAAAGTTGCTAAATACAAATGGACTGGGCATTTTAAATATAATTCTTGATAGATCTGATAAATAACTTTATTGTATGTAGCATACACACACATACATATATATACCATTTTTTGAACTAAAAGGGGGAAATGTGATATGAGTTTATGAAAATAACCAATTATGAGAATGTTTTTGCTTAATCTCAGGTGTGATGCTGCTTAAGACACAGGTTTAAAGTATTAACTGTCTCGTGAGCTAGGGGTGTGGTTTAGCCAGTAGAGCAAGTTTAACTTAGAGGACTTGAGAAAGGGATAAAAAGCCAGAGACCCCAAGGAGAAGGGTACTCTACACAGAAGTAGGAGAAAGGGGGCTACAAAGAAGAGAAAGAGCTACAAACAAGAAAGAGGTTGCTGCTCTCCCAGCTGCTGGTGCACCCCAAACTGCTGCTTGTTCTTCATATTGTTGTCTGCTGGTTTGCTGGACTTCTACTGAGACTGGTACTATTACCTCCAAGAGCCCAAAGGCCCTAAACAGTAGGATATGGCTCAAAAAGACCTACATCCCTTCTCCTTCTAACCTTTCTCTCCCACCTAGCGTGGGGGGCGGGGTGGAAGGAACAAGGGTTGGAAGAGAGGCAGAGGTAATAAGCACAATAAAATAAGTAGAGAATATAATATAATTAAGTACATAAATAAATAAAAGCTGCTTGTTACAATTCAGGTAGATTTTAAGATTACTGCTTATATGTCTCCACCTAGTTTAGCATAAGACATTTTTTCTGTACTATTCAGCAATCTCAAAAACTCTACAATATTTCTTTTTTCTCTCATTGTCTCTCTTCTTTATTTTACTTCTTAATTATAATCTCGTGGAATTTAAGAAATTCTAAAATCTGTGGACACTAATAGTATTTCAACTTGTGCCTCTTAGCTGTATTATCCATACTTACAAATTATTGGTTTTCAAATTTGGACTACTATTTGATTTTTATCAGTATCTACCCAGTTTCCTTTCTACTCTGAATCTTGTTAAGGAAAATATGAATCTATCTGATAGACTCATTCAGCAAGGTAGATGGATACAAAATTAACTCAAAAAAATCTGTAGCCCTTCTTTACACAAAAGGTAAATGGGCTGGGAAATAAATTAGGGAAACAACACCCTTCACAACAGCCACAAATAATATAAAATACCTAGAGGTAACTCTAACTAAGCAAGTGAAAGACCTGTACAACAAGAATTTCAAGTCCGTGAAGAAAGAAATTGAAGAGGACATCAGAAGTTGTAAAGTTCTCCCATACTCATGGACAGGTAGGATCAACATAATAAAAATGGCCATCCTACCAAAAGAAATATACAGATTCAATGCAATTCCCATCAAAATACCAACACGATTCTTTACAGACCATGAAAGAATAACTCTCCTCTTCATATTGCAAAACAAAGAAAGAACCCAGAATAGCTCAATTAATCCTGTACAAAAAAACAAAAAGAAAGAAAAAGAAAAAAAATCTGGAGGTATCACTGTCTCTGATTTCAAGCTATACTACAAAGCAATATTAATAAAGACATAATGGTACTGGTATAGGAACAGACGTGTTGATCAATGAATTTGAATTGAAGACTCAGAAATAAACCCACACACCTATGGTCACTTAATTTTTGACAAAGAAGCTAAAACCATACAAAGGACAGCATCTTCAACAATCGTACTGGTCTAACTGGATTTCAACTTGTAAAAGAATGCAAATACACCCATATTTATCAGTTTGTAGAAAACTTAAGTTCAAGTGCATTAAAGACCTTAACATAAAGCCAGACACACTAAATCTAATTAGAAGAGAAAGTGTGGAAAAGTCTGGAACTTATTGGCATAGGTGACAACTTCCTGAACAGAACATCAATAGCTCAGGCCTTAACACCAACAATCAATAAATGGGACCTCATGAAACTGAAAAACTTCTGTAAGTCAAAGGACACTGTCATTAAAACAAAATGGCAGCCTACACATTGGGAAAAGATGTTCACCAATCCTACATCTGACAGAGGGCTAATATTCAAAATCTATAAAAAAATAAACTCAAGAAGTTAAACAGCAGCAAACCAAGTAATCCAATCAAAAAATGAGAACAGATCTAAACAGAGAATTCACAAAAGTAGAATCTAAAATGGCCAAGAATCACTGGAAGAAATGCTCAACATCCTTAATCATCAGAGAAATGCAACTCAAGATGACTGTGAGATTCCATCACACTCTTGTCAGGATGGCTAAGATCAAAAAACCAAAAGACAGCATATGCTGGTGAGGCTGCAAAGAAAAGGGAACACTCCCACATTGCTAGTTTGAGTGCTAACTTGTACAACCACTATGGAAATTAGTCTGGCGATATCTCAGAATCTTGGAATAGCTCTATCTCAAGACTCAGCCATACCACTCCTAGGAATACATCCTGAAGATCCCTCACCAATCCACAAGGACATCTCCTCAACTATGTTCATAGCAGCTTTATTTGTAATAGCTAGAAACTGGAAACAACCCAGATGTCCTTCAACCGAAAAATGGATAAAAAAAAAAAATATGGTACATTTACACAATGGAATACTCCTCAGCTATCACAAACAAGGAAATTATGGAATTTTCAACCAAGTGGATGGAACTAGAAAAGCTCATCTTGAGTGAGCTAACTCACACTCATAAATATGCACATGGCATATATTCATTTACAACTGGATTTTAGGCATTATAGTATAGGATAACCATCCTACAATCAATACAGCCAAAAGAGCAGGAACAGTAACTTGGTTACATGACGGTGGGACACCCCACCCTAGTGGAACTGCCATGTATGCCTCCTGTACAAGAGGAAGCTCTTAGACCTCATGTAACTAACGAACTGAGGGGGGCTGATACATGGAGACACCCCACAGGGGAGAGGTGGGATGGGTGGGAGACTCTGAGATAGAAATCATAAGTAAGAAAGTACACATGAGTATATATAAAAATGCTAACTGCAGAAATCAAGAAATGAGGAGGAAAGACAAAAGAGGAGAAGAAGAGGGTGTAGAGGATGGGAGGTAGGGGCCAGGAGGGGGTGGAGGGAGGGGTGTCAATGGAGAGTAATAAATATTTAAAATATATGACTCTATTCATTATTATTTTAGGTTTTGTATCTTCTGACAGTTATTGATCTCAAAGGAGACATTGTCAATAATCAGATAGTACAATTGCATAGTGATATTAATCATAAACTAATACAAAGTGTATGTGGTACCCTGAATCCTAGGCTGAGGAACTAGTTTCTGAAGTACACAAGCTATACCATGTCCAAGTCCCACATGAACATCACATGTAATTCAATGAAAAATATATAACTGATTTTTAAAAGTAACAAAATGATAACAAATGCATAATTCCTAAGACAATAACATAATAAACATAAAAATCAAAGACACCATATTTACACTAGAAAATATTAATACTAGATTAATACCATCAGGGGTCAATTAGAAGAAATCTCAGACAGAGAACTCAAAAGAATCTTGATAATAAATATATTCCAAAAAGTGAAGAAAATAAGCCCCATGGTTTAAAACAAAATGAACACCTAAAGAAATTAATGATAGCAATGTATGAAATGTATGACATCAAAGAATTCAACACAGAGAGGGAAATACTGAAGAAAAACCATTCTGAAATGCTAGATATGAGAAATATTATAAGTCAAATTAAAAGCTATCTTGAAAGTTTAAGCAATGAAATAATGAGGTACCATGGTAATTCTAAAATATATGTGCCACTTTGAAAATATAAAATCTATAGATAATAGGTATAAAATAAGAAAAATGTAGTACTGAATGTATATAAAACATTTTAATAGTTTAAAATAACTGAAAATGTTCCCAAATTAGGAAAATTGATGCCAACTATGGTGTATCAGTCATCCAGGATACCAAATATACATGAATCTTCCTTCATTATATTATAATTAAAACACTAAATATAAATCAAAGTATATAGCAAGTGATTAAACAGAAGCACCAAGTCAGATAAAACAGTAGGCACATCAGAACAACAATAGTTCATTCACTGAAAACTTCATAAAACCAGGATAGCCTGGATAGATGAGTTTCAATTCTGAAAGACAACATCTGCCCACCCAGAATACTACATGCAGTAAAGTAAATATATCTGACATAATTGATGGGAAAATGAAAGTTTTTTCATTAAAAATATGCTAAAAGAACTTATGACAATTAATGAAATCTACACAAAATACTTGAAAAAATTTAAATGATAAGAAAAACAAATCCTACCATGAGACCACAGCAAAGAATAAACTATTCTAGAATAATGTCTAAGCAAGTGAAGAGGAAGGAGAAACTGAACATTAAAAGATCAATGAAATGAAAGGAATCAATGCTTACATTTTAGTAATAAATTAAAATGTTAATGGATATAATTGCCTAATCAAAAGGCACAGAGCAATACATAGTATCAGAAAATAGGAACATCTAAAGACTCTGAGATAGAAACCATAAGTAAGAAAGTACACATGAGTATATATATAAAAAATGGTAATCAAGAAATGAGGAGGAAAGACAAAAGAGGAGAAGGAGCTCTAGAAAGAAGTACCAGGTCATTAACTATGAAGGTACATAAGGAAAAATGGAGAGGCATCTTTAACTGGGGAGGAGAGAGGGAGGGCAAGAGAGAGGGAGAGAGAGAGAGAGAGAGAAGAAGGAGGAGGAGGAGAAGGAGGAGCAGGAGGAGAAGGAGTAGGAGGACACAGAGGAGGAGGAGGGATAAGTAATCTTAAAGATTTTTTAAAAGACATGGGGTCATTTATATCTACTTATCTCTGTGTATAGTTTAAAGAAAGCTACTCAGCTAGCAATAATAGTGCTGTGCCCAAACGCCACAGCCTATCAAACAAAACCACTCATACCAGAAATATTTACAGTACAACTCTTGCATCTTAAGCTTAGGGATGGATACTTGAGGAAGAGAGAAAGAATGATTGTAAGATTCAGAGGAACAGGGAGTTTCCTGTGAGACCGTGTCTTCTAGTAATGCCAGAAGATACAACCATAAAATCTCACCATTGTTACTGATCAAATGTGACGTGAACAAGAACAACATGAATAGATATGCCAAAATAAATTGGAAAAAGCCCACGAAGCCTCTACTCTGCGTGAAGTACTATAAGCAACTGGGGAATGTTGGCAGCAGAGAATAGTACAACTACCTGCCTAGTATCAAACAATTAGCTGTGAAAATATACATTAAAATAATCGTATATAGATTGAACAGGTTATATTTAAGAATTTGTATGTGTTTGCATACAATAGCAATTGTTGAAAAAAGTGGAATGAATTTGAATGAGATTGGGGAGGTTTACATTGGAGAGTTTGGAACAAGGAAATATAGAAATATTATAGCTATAATACAAAAATTAAAAAAAAACTGAAAATACACCAACTGCAAGATTTATAATTCTTGAGCATATATCAAAAAATACTCTGTCTTATTACAGAGATCCTTGTTCCTTGTCCATTCATGTTCACTGCAGCTCAATACATGATAGTCAAAATTTGAAAACAGCATAGATGTCCATCAACTGATAAATAAATAATGAAAACATAGTACATTTGTACAATGGAATAACACTCCATTGTTATGAATGTAGAAATTACAATTTTCAGGTATATGGAGCTAAGAGCAGTCATCGTGAGTGAGGTAGAATAGACTTAGAAAAAACAAACATTGCATGTTTGGGTATAGGCTTTTAAACTTTAGATATATGGATATATGTGTTTCATCCAGAATATCCATAGAGATTGTGTAGCTAGTGAGGGACCAGTTGGGAAGGAGAATAGTTTAAGAAATGGGAAGTTGAATGTAGTGTTATAAATGAATAAAGGAGAAATTAGTATATAGAAGTATTAAATGAGGGGGCAGATGAGAGGGCATGGTAGAGGAGGGAATATGGACAGTGATAACCAACACGAAAGCTCTTTTGAAAAAGCAATATGGCAACTTATTATTATTGAAGATTCTTAAAATACAGAATTTAAACAGAGTTACCAAATAATTTGGGGATGTAATGTCCCAACTAAACATTATATGCTGTCAAATAAATCACCAATAGAAAGGATGGGTTAATCATTTTTAGTCATTTGTAAAAGGAGTCACAGTGACAAGTCCCTCAAACATTACAAGCTATTGTCAACGCTATTTGTTACCCTCTAAAATCTGACAGTAAGGTCCTATTACTTAAGACACAACATATTTATGTTACCCAATATGGAAAAGTCAAGTTGATGCTTAACTAGGAGATTCACTCTTAATTACTAGTGTTCTTATGCTAGAATATTCTATGCATGATACTATGGGATAAAAGTTATTATTTTTACCCATTTGTGAGCCCTGATCAGCCTGCTAGACATACCAACTTGTATATAATAGCAGCACAAATGTTATGGAACTGACTACCCACCATTTGATTTGATCTAATGCCTACTCTTTGGAATCTATCCAAAATTTACACTGTTAATGAGTCCGAAAACCGGAGCCCCAGGGGCACATCTATTACAAGTATTCTGCTAAATGATCACAGAAATATAATAACTAACAACTTATTGCTATACCCATCGATCATTACTTTACTGAAACCTCATCAGACAAGCTTCTTATAGTAGATAATATTTAACACCTCTAGAGGCTTACAATCTGACAACATGCAGAGAGTTAGAGATGTTGGAACATTCAGCCCTAAATAGCAAGTCTATAACATTGCCATATACTTAAGACCCAGGAATCTATGCAGAAAAGTAGTTTACAGAGAGATTGTAAGAGCCAACATTGTAGGATAACTCCAAGAAAATAGTATTTTCCAAATAAACATAGCTTATGGATTCTCTTCCTCTCTCTCTCCTCTCACTCTCTCTCTCTCTCTCTCTCTCTCTCTCTCACACACACACACACACACACACACAAATGACGACAGAATGACAAGGTTTGCATAAGTTAAAATTAGACACAAGCCTTGCAAGAGAAGGGGAAGTGAACACAAAGTAATACATTTAACCATGAATGTATTTGTAGTTGATAGGTGGTAGGAGAAAGAAAATCAATTTTTTTTAATAGATTGACATTGGATATATCAACCATGCTTCAGAGCAGGTCTTATGTTCAGGAGTAGTTTACCAACACAAATTGGATTCCATGTTTTTCTGTGGTTTTGTTTTGTTTTTGAGAGAGAAAGAACATGAAATTGGGTAGGTAGAGAGAATGGATAGTGTCTCTGAGGAGTTGAGGAAGAGGAAAAAATATGATCAAAACTTCTGTCTAAAAATTTTAAAATATAAAAGTAAATACAAAATAAAATTCACAGGTATATGGATAAAACTAGATATAAGAAAATAACATATGAGGTAACCAACACCCAGAAAGACAAGCACTGAATTTTCTCTCTCTCACCTGCATATCATTCTCCTGACTCTTAAATTTTCTGTGTTTAACTTGTGGTGCCTGTAACAGAACTTTTAAATTATTATTTAACACTTATTTATTTATTACTAAATTCACTTATAACAAACACCAACTATTTCTTAACTATTAATCCTATAAATTCCTACAACCCCTTTAACCTATCCACTAAACCTATTGATAATTATAACAACTACTTTTGTAACCTTTTAGAATGATACAGTCTCTGGGGCAGGTCCTCCAGTCATCAGGAACACAGTCTTTGTTGTAGATTCTTTAACACACTTAGCAGTCCTTCTTCTGGATCTCTCAGATGCAGGTTCGTCAGGGTAAGTTGGTTATTGCAGTCTCACCTTAAATAAGGCTTCATGCTTTCTTCTCTGTGGGAGACCCCAGCCGTCTGCAGGCCAACTTATTTCTTTTGAATCAGGAACTCAGCTGCTCTGCCTCAGTCCTTAAAGCCAGGCACAGTTTCCTTTAGGCCACTGTTTGGACAGATCAAACCCCTCCAGGCAAAAGCTGAGCCACAGGGTCCAGTCCTTGGCCTTTTCGAGTCTTGCTCAGGCTTTCTTTGCTCACCGGCTTCTTTCTGCTTCAGGGAGAGAGCTGGCCATCAATGGCCAGCCGTTTATTCAGCAGGACTCTTGGAGCTCTCTAGCATCAGGGGCCTCTTCTCTTCTGGGCTCCATGCACTGTCCTCAAATAGGAGGAACTCTGTTTCAGCTTAATTTGGGCTCCGCCCACTTAGCAGCTGAAAACAATGTCAGGCCAGATACTTTGTTTCTTCAATTCTATTGAGTCTTTCCTGCTTTCCTGACTTCAAACTTGTTTTTCAGTCTATTGAGTCTTTCCTGTTTTTGCTGACTTCATGCTGATAATGCTCTTCAGGCCCCGAATTAAGAGACAGTATCAGAAACTCCTATATATTTTCTAAATCTAATTTATCTAACCCCTACAGGTGCCTCTGAAAGGCATGAAAGTAGAAAGTAGATAGATGGAGAGGAGGTTGCTATAAGGGATGAAAAACACATAGGCAAAATGTGAGTGGAGAGGGAGAATACTTATGGTGGGCATGCTCAAATATATATACTATATATTTATTTAATATATTTAAATATATAACATATATATGTTTAAAATATATATGTTTATACACAAAGACAAAAGATTTTTGTATCTTTAATAGATCAGCTCTCTTAGCATCATAAGTGGTGAATACAAAGACAGATAACGGTTCAAGTTGCTGAAAATAGGTGATGTTTGAATGCTCAGCCATAAATAAGATATTTATGTCACTTGAAGATTCTGGAAACATTGTAGATGAGAGAAAGTTATCTTGAGGTGGGGAAGATTAACATGTAAGTAGGATGAGATGGCAAGTAAAACAAAACTAGTCAGATTATTAAGAGCGTGAGCATAGGATGGTGTATGAAATACCATGTTCTAAGCATGATGTACCTCTTACAATCATGAACTCAATGCAACTACAGTTTCCTACACAAACTATATAGAATAGGCCTTTCAATAGCCAACAGTGGATGGGTGAGATAGTCAAGGAGCCCTGCTCTCCTAACTTATTGAACTTGGCAACTGATAGATTGTTGAATATGTTGAGTCACCACTGTCAGTGACTAAAAGCACTTATAAGTCCACCCAGGTTACTGTGGTAGTTGTAAACCCACATGCATATAGCTAGCCTGGTCTAAAACTTTGAATTTCAAGACAAAAACATATAAATATGCAGCAAGGACTTTAAAGGAGGATAGGGGTTTGAAAGATATCTATGATAGTCTATTAAAATAATTCAAAAGTATAAAATGATAATACATATACTATGGTCATCTCTCTTTATTAAGAAAGTGAACAATATGTAAATATACCATATTGGGTTCAGCGAACAAAGACCTAACCTTTCTAGAGCATAGTTCCACGATATGAATATTTGACACGGAATTAAAATGTTAAAAGATAATTTTTACAGTTTTTAATCTCATAATTTCTCTTTTTTTATTTCTTCAAGTTACATCTCAATCACAATCCCCTCTCTACTCCCCCATCCAGTCCCACCCTCCCATCCTCTTGCCCCTCAACCCCCTATCCTCTTCCCTCTTTTTTTAGTTTAAGGTGTATGTTTTTCCCCAAAGAGTTCCCCCTTTCAGTCCAACAAATGGTTCTTTCTTTTATAACAATAAATACAATACAAAACATCAGAAATAAATAGGCCACAATTATGAGAATTATATGGCTTAGCATACATTCCCAAAGCCCAGTCCATATGTATTTGGCACCTGACTTTAACATTCTACTATCTAACCATCTCCTTGAGTTTAAAGTTCTATATCTAACTCAGCCTTCATACTAACTTGCCTCACAATTTAAAAACATCTTCTTAGCTACAGAACACCCTCTTGATTCCTAAACAACTCAAAATTTAACTACGGGATTCTAGCTATCTATTCTTCAACCACCTCAGAGACCTGAGAGGGAGTGCAGGTCCCGCAGCTTCCAAAACTAAGAAATGACATACCAGTGGCTGCCTGGACAGTTCCCATTTTCTCTCCATACATTACAGCATCAATGTTCAGCTGTTTGGCCCAATTTCTCTGACAGACATTGATTGTAGAGCAGGAATTATGAAGGACTTGCCTACCCTGTCTTGGCAGAGCTAGGCTGTTGACTTACCTGCTTCCAAGTTTGTCCTTTTTGGACAGCATTCTGTCTACTGCTGAAGCAAGGGTTTTTTTTGTTTTTTTGTTTTTTTTGTTTTTTTTGTTTTTTTTTGCCAAGAGATAGGCTTGCCACTAATTCAACCATCTCCCATTGTAGATTCTTCGATGCTCATCTTCTACTTGGAGTAGAATAGGGGATGCTGTCAGGAGATGACATGTCTCGATATCAAAAAATCTTAAGTTAAGAAAACATCTTTGAATGCCATATTCTGCGCATCTCTTGAGGTTTTTGAAGACCCCCTATCTATCTTTTATATTTAGATAAGCAAAATGTTGCTTGTCTCTTAGCAACTTGATTTCTGAGTAGCTTAGAAAATAACTGTGATAGACTGTCATAGTACGTAACAAAATGGTAAGCTTGAATGACTATTAGTTTGCATTTCTTAATTATCCTAAACAGTTTGTGACATTTGGTAGCAAAAGATCAAATCTTCACATTTAATTTTTTTTTGGGGGGGAGATTTCTATACAGAACTATTTTTTTCTCTTTATTTTTATTTCTTCAAGTTACATCTCAATCGCAATCCCCTCCCTACTCCCCCCCTCCAGTCCCATCCTCCCACCCTCTTCCGTCTCACCCCAACCATCCCCTTCCATTTTTTTAAGTTTAAGGTATATCTTCCCACCCCCCAAAATCTCCCCCATTCATTCCAACAAATGGTTCTTTCTCTTATAGTAATAAATTCAATACAAAACAACAGAGGTTATAAGGCCACAATTATGAGAATTATATGGCTTAACATAAATTCCCAATATCCAGTCCATATGTATTTGGCACCTGACTTTAATGTTCTACTATCTGACCATCTCCATGAGTTTAAAGTTCTATATCTAACTCAGACTCATAATTAAATTTTGAGTTGTTTAGGAATCAAGAGAGTGTTCTGGATCTAAGAAGATGTTTTTAAAATTGTGATTCACATTTAATTTTTAAGCATTACTAAGTACAATACCTTTAAAAAGCATTACCCTTAATTTTGTATCAATATGCAAAGATTAATACCAATGTGTCCAAATATAATCTTAATTTTGTATCAATAGACAAAGATTAATAACTATGTAGCTCAATACAATCTTAATTTTGCATCAATATACAAGGGTCAATAACATTGTGGCCAAATATAATCTTAATTTTATATCAATATACAAAGATCAATACCGATGTAGCCCAATACAATCTTAATTTTGCATTAATATACAAAGATCAATAATACCAATTTAGCCGAATATGATATTAATTTGTATCAGTATAAAAAGGTATAAGGGCATATTCAGTAATCTGTCCTTTTTTCTTGATCTTTCCTATATGATGTCTATGTCCCATTTTTTCTCAAGTCTGTTCACTCCTACATAGTAGAGAAAGAGGGATATAGTAAAGAAAATGAGAGAAGTCCCTGGATCTAACCTCCAAAACCTATTTAACAAGACCATTTAACAGCTTGTAATCTCTTCCCCTAAATAACAAGATTTTCTATTATTCATCAAATGGCCAAAGGGGTGAAAATACCCTCCCCAGCTTCTGGGGATGGGACATTGCTCTCTTAAAATAACTTCTTGCTGATTTGGGATGTAGTAAACCTGTTTGGGGCCCAAATAAGAATAGAAAAATGGTTAAAAATGTTAATAGAAACATTTGATTTTCAGTCTTTTTGTGCTCAGCTATTTAAATGTTCTAAGAAGTTCGTAGACAGAAGCTGAACTTCAGGGTTTTACTGAAGTTCTGGCTGGAACAGTCTGTGGAGCTGAACAATCTTAGTGATTTTGAGTTGTTGTGGTTGTAGACTTTTGAGGAAACGACTATTGAGGAAGTCTGTAAGACTGGATCGCATGGGCTACTTGTCTTCTTTGGTGTCTGATCTGTTTTCTTTTGAGATTTCCATTGTCCAGTTATCCCCGGATTCCATGGATGGATGCTTGAAACCTCCTGGAAAGATTAGAACAGAGCCCTGCCCTAATCCTAACTCTGGGACACTACCTTTTTTTGGGGGGAGGGGAGGTCAGGTAATGTTTTTCCTGGAGCAAATTTGGTTTTTTGACAATATAAAAAGTATTATCTTCCAATTCGGATTAAAAAAGAAATGATTTTGATATTTTGGAGCTAAACAACCCTTTAAGTGTATATATTTTGAGATCTCAAAGGACAATTTGCTTGAATTTCAGCATGCCTTTTGTAAGTAGCTTTTAAACTAAAATCCTTCAAATCCTATGTGGCTGTCTCTGCATTCTAACTATTGGGATCAAAGACATGTAGTTCACAACTGATGAGCTTAAAGATGTGCTCCACAACCCCTGTGTCAAGGTTTCTCTATTTAGAGCTTTTTTGTGTCAGTCTTACCTTGAGCTCTGAGATCTGCAGGTTTCTGTCTCTAGTGTGTTGGGATTAAAGGTGTATCCTCCACAAATGATGGGATTAAGGATGTGCACACTCACTACCCTGTTCCTTTTAACTCTAGAATTTTTAAGACAACTAACTCTATAGTGATCCTCCTGTCTCTGCTGGAGTTAAAGGCATTGGCTAACACCATGCATTTCATTTATTTTACCTTAGCTCCAAATTTTTTCAGCTCTTGGAGGTTTAGAAAACCAGGTTGAACAGCAGTAACCTTTAATTTATTTACAATATTTTAAACCTGTTACCTGCTTTTTAATGCCAAACCATGAAAATATCCTATATATCCACAAAAAAAACAACTTTTAAGCTGCTATCAGTTTGTGTAATCTATGTAGCCACCTGTAGTCTAGCATCTTAATCTGAAATCAAGGCGATTTTCCTTTCATGCTGGTAACGCATGTATACCTTTGGTAAATTATATTTTGAAAATTTTATATTGTATTTTTATTATATTTTAAGCTTATTAACTCTTTTCTTAAAAAAGTATTATTTTGTTTCCTCAAGTTACTTCTAGAACATAGTTTCCTCCCTCCTCCCCTCCTGGCCCCTCCCTTCCTCTCTCATTCCTTCCCTCCCTCCTTCCCTCCCTCCCTCCCTCCTTGTTCATCTACATGGTACTCTACTTCTTCTCAGATAAATTGGGCCCTCACATATCATACAGCCTCAGATCTTCCATCATATGAGAGTCAAGAGCTTCCACTTGTACTGGGGCTTGATATGGCACACCATCTAGGGTATAGTGTTCCACTAACCTGCAACAGATTCCATGACTCAATGATGGGTAAAATTTTTCCTAGGATAGATATGCTAGGTTCCTATCTATTTCGGTGTGTGGTTTATAGGATAGTAATCCTATGATGTATGGTTAATAACCATTTATAAGGGAATATATACCATGTTTATCTTTCTGGGACTGTGTCAGCTTGCTTAGGATGAGCTTTTCTAGCTCCATCCATTTGGTTTCGAATTGCATGTTTTCCTCATTTCTGATAGCTGTGTAGTATTCCATTGTGTAAATATACCACAGATTTTTTTTATCCATTCTTTAGTTGAAGGACATCTGGGTTGCTTCCAGTTTCTGGCTATTACAAATAAAGCTGCTATGAATATTGTTGAAGCAATGTCCTTGTAGTTTTGTTTCAAATATTTTGGATATATCCCCAAGAGGGTTATGGCTGGGCCTTAAGGTAGAATTATTCCCAATTTTCTAAGATATCTTCAGATTGATTTCCAACGTGGTTGCACAAGTTTGCAGTCCCACCAGCAATGGTGGAGTATTCCCCTTTCTCCACATCCTCACCAGCATGTGATATCATTTGAGTTTTTGATTTTAGCCATTTTGACAGGTGTGAGATGGAATCTCAGAGTTGTTTTAAGTTAAATTTCCCTGATGACCAAAGATGTTGAACATTTCTTCAAATGCCTCTTGGCCTTTAGAGATTCCTCTTCTGTGAATTCTCAGTTTAGCTCTGTACCCCATTTATTGATGGGTTTATATGATTTATTGGTGTTTAATTTCTTCAATTCTTTATATATTTTGGATATTAGCCCTCTGTCGGATGTTGGGTTGGTGAAGATCCTTTCCCAGTCTGTAGGCTGCTGTTTTGTTCTAAGGACAGTGTCCTTTGCCTTATAGAAGCTTTTCAATTTTATAAGGTCCCATTTATTGATTGTTTTAGTGCCTGAGCTATTGGTGTTCTTTCAGGAATTTGCTACCAGTGACAATGAGTTCAAGGCTTTTCCCCACTTTCTCTTCTATTAATGTTAGTGTGTATGGATTTATGTTGAGGTCCTTGATCTTCTTAGACTTAAGTTTTGTACAGGGTGATAAGTATGGATCTATTTGCATTCTTCTACATGTTGACATACAGTTAGACCAGCACCATTTATTGAAGATGCTTTCCTTTTTCCATTGTATATTTTTAGCTTCTTTGTCAAAAATTAAGTGACCGTAGGTGTGTGGGTTTATTTCTGGGTCTTCAATTTGATTCCGTTGGTCAATTGGTCTGTTTCTATACCAGTACCATACTTTTTTTATAACTATTGCCCTGTAGTACAGCTTGAAATCCAGGATGATGGTACCTCCAGATGCTCTGTTATTGTACATGATTGATTTAGCTATTCTGGGTCTTCTGTTATTCCATAAGAAGTTGAGAATTGTTTTTTCCAGATCTGTAAAAAAATTGAGTTGGTATTTGGATAGGAATTGCATTGAATCTGTATATTGCTTTTGGTAAGATGGCCATTTTTATTATGTTGATACTACCTATCCATGAGTAAGGGAAATCTTTCCCTCTTCTGATAGCTTCTTCAATTTATTTCTTCAGGGACTTGAAGTTCTTATCATACAGGTCTTTCACTTGCTTGGTTAGAGTTACCCCCAGGTATTTTATATTATTTGTGGCTATTGCAAAGGGTGTTGATTCTGTTATTTCTTTCTCAGCCCATTTATCTTTTTTGTAAAGAAGGGCTACTAATTTTTTTGAATTGATATTGTATCTAGACACCTTGCTGAAGAAGTTTATCAGCTGTAGGAGTTCTCTGGTGGAATTTTTGGGGTCACTTATATATACTATCATATCATCTGCAAATATGGATACTTTGACTTCTTCCATTTCAATTTGTATTCCCTTGGTCTCCTTTAGTTGTCTTATTGCTCTAGCTAAAACCTCAAGTACTATGTTGAAGAGATATGGAGAGAGTGGGCAGCCTTGCCTTGTCCCTGATTTTAGAGGAGAGGCTTTAAGTTTCTCTCCATTTAGTTCAATGTTGGCTATTGGCTTGTTGTAAATTGCCTTTATTATGTTTAAGTATGGTCCTTTTATGCCTGATCTCTCTAAGACTTTTAACATGAAGGGGTGCTGTATTTTGTCAAAAGCTTTTTCAGCATCCAATGAGATGATCATGTGGTTCTTTTCTTTCAGCTTGTTTATGTGGTGGATTACATTGATGGATTTTCTAATGTTGAACCACACCTGCATCCCTTGGATGAAGCCTACTTGATCCTGGTGTATGATACTTTTGATGTGATCTTGGATCTGGTTTGCAAGTATTTTATTAAGTATCTTTGCATCCATGTTTATAAGGGAATTTGGTCTGAAATTTTCATTCTCAGTTGGGTCTTTGTGAGGTTTAGGTATCATGGTGACTGTGACCTCATAGTATGTGTTTGGCAGTATTCTTTCTGTTTATATGTTGTGGAAGAGCTTGAAGAATATTGATGTTAGCTCTTCTTTCAATGTCTGGTAGAATTATGTGCTGAAACCATATGGCCCTGGGCTTTTTTCTTTCTTTTTTTTTTTTTTTTTTTTGGTTGGAAGACTTGTAATGACTTCTTCTATTTCCTTAAGGGTTATAGGACTGTTTAATTTGTTTACCTGTTGTTGATTTAACCTTGGTATGTAGAATCTATCAAGAAAATTGTCCATTTCATTTAGATTTTCCAATTTTTATGGAGTACAAGTTTTTAAAGTAGGACCTAACAATTCTTTGGATTTCCTCAATGTCTGTTATTATTTCCCCCTTTTCTTTTCTGATTTTGATGATTTGGGTATTTTCCCTCTGCCTTTTAGTTAGTTTAGCTAAGGGCTTGTCTATTTTGTTGATTTTCTCAAAGAACCAACTCTTGATTTTGTCGATTCTTTGAATTGTTCTTTTTGTTTCTAAGTTGTTGATTTCAGCCCTGAGTTGGATAATTTCCTCTGGTCTGCTTCTCTTGGGAGTGTTTGCTTCTTTTTGTTCTAGCACTTTCAGGTGTGCTTTTAGGTGGCTTGTATGGGAACTCCCCAGTTTCTTTTTGAAGGCACTTAGTGCTATAAACTTTCCTCTTAACATTGCTTTCAACGTGTCCCATAACTTTGGGTATGTTGTGCCTTCATTTTCACTGAGTGTCAAGAAGACTTTAATTTTTTTTTTATTTCTTTTCTGACCCATAGGTCATTGCTGAGAGAATTGTTCAGTTCCCATGTTTTTTCAGGCTCTCTGTTGTTTTTGTTATTGTTGATATCTAGCTTTATTCCATGATGGTCTAATAAGTTACAAGGGGTAATTTCAACTTTCCTATATCTGTTGAGGCTTTCTTTGTGACCAACTATATGGTCAATTTTGGAGAAGTTTCGTGAGGTAACAATTTTTCTTATATGTTACAATTTCAATTGTGAAATTAACACAAAAATGAATAATGAACAGAAGACAAAGTAAATCTCTTAAGTAAAATACCTAGATAATGTATGTTCAGGTTATGATATGTACATATGAAATGCTACAGATAATTGAAAAATTACAGGATATATTTTAACATAAAATGAAACATTTGTGTAATCTCCATTCTTATTCCTTTAACAGAAGGCCAAGTGAAATGGATAACATTTATCTAATCACTAAAGAAACCATTAGAAGTCAGGCCTAATTAATTATCTTACTTTATTGAATATAATATATAAACATGGCTATGGAAGAGAAAAATTAATTAGTTTCTGAAAAGACAAGATTTTTACTCTGACATAAAACACTAAAATTAGATTACAAGAATACTCAAATTGAATCTAATGAAGTTTTGTAACACAAACGGAATGAAATTAAAAAATAACATTTAATAAGTGATAATAATTTGACTTGCAGGGTTATCAGAATATTAAATAGTACATAATGATAAAATAGAATGAGATTTTAATTTTTAGATAACAAAGAATTAAATTAAACTGATAACATCTTTATTCTTTTACATTATTAAAAGTATTTTATAATTCAGGACAAAAACACAGTCATTTTATAGGCATATTTTCTTAGTGATTTACTGTGAAACAATTTCATCATTTGGCTTTTCATGGCTAATAGCAAAAATGTATAGGAAAGGTCATAATTTTTTAATGTGGACATGGACAGCTTAGAGTCTCATAATTAAATTTTGAGTTGTTTAGGAATCAAGAGGGTGTTCTGAATCTAAGAAGATGTTTTTAAAATTATGATGCAAGTTAGTATGAAAGCTGAGTTAGATACGGAACTTTAAACTCATGGAGATGGTTACATAGTAGAAGGTTAAAGTCAGGTGCCAAATACATATGGACTGGACATTGGGAATATATGCTAAGCCATATAATTCTCATAATTGTAGCCTATTTATTTCTGTTGTTTTGTATTGTATTTATTGTTATAAGAGAAAGAACCATTTCTTGGACTGAAAGGGGGAGCTGTTGGGGGGAAAAAGATATACCTTAAACTTAAAAAAAAGGGAAGAGGATGGGGGGGGTGGGGGGGGAAGAGGGGGGGGGGGGTGGGACTGGGGGAGAGTAGGGAGGGGATTGTGATTGAGATGTAACTTGAAGAAATAAAAAATAAATTATTTAAAAAAACAAAAGAAAATGACCAATTAAGTTTTATGCCAAGTATGCAAGCCTGACTTAACTTATAATAATAGAACAAAATTATATATAATAGAACAAATTATGTTGATTATAAATATAAATATATAAATATATAGAAAATTCTAATGAATAGTGTTGAAACCCATTGCTTTAAAATCAAAAAAAATTTTAAAGAATATAAATTAATGTAACACTCTCAGTTTTTCAAAGTATAAATGTCATATAATCATCAGTTCATGCAGGGAACTGTTGGTATAGTCCAACAATTATTCAATACCAAAACTTCCCACATTGTAGTTTGTAAGATTCGCCGCAGAGTAAGAACACTGATGTCTTATATCCCTGTAGTGTGCATAGCACCTTACTGCACCATGCAAGTTAGCCAGGAGGGAAAATGTTTCCAGCTCTGTTATGGGTCTGGGGTAGTGCAGAAGATTGACCAGTCTTTAATATATTTTAACAAAGAAGAACCTTCTATTCAGAAACTGATGCCAGGTCTACACCCAGGACTAGGGTTCCCCTAATGTAGTACCAACTCCCTTCCATCAGGGGCTTATAAAGGCAAAGAACACAAAGGTACATTTTGTTATTATGCAAGCATGGGGTCCCCTCAAGCAAAATAGGGGATTTTTTTGTTTTGTTTTGTTTTGGTTTTGGTTTGGTTTGTTTTTAACAGAAGGAGAAACAGTGGTTAAAAAAAATACAGAACTAACCTTTAACAGCCCTTCACACTTGGAAGTCTGATTCTGCTGTATGGTTCTCTTAAGCACAAAAATTTTAAGCTTTTAAAGAGAAAAGTAGCCATTAACATAATTTTAGCATCACATGTTCCAGCTTGATTTCTTTGCCTCTCACAAGCAAGTGTGTAGTGTCTTCAGAATAGGATTTTATTATTTATTTTATGAAGGACAACCATCAGAGATTTGTTAATGGGCCCTCTACTATCTCCTTAAAAAAAATCAAAAGAAACTGCTCCACATGTACCACAAAACAGAAAATTCTGAATAAGGGAACGAGGTCTCTGAAATAGGGAAAAGGGGATGTAACAAGGGAGGGAAGAAATGAAAAAGAGTAGGAGTAAATAAAGTATAAATAGAGTAACTAAGAAGATGTAAAAAAGTGTCAAATAAAAAGTTTAATCAATACAAAATCTTTACAAAAATAGAAGTGAACATGATTTTTCAATACTATATGAGTATCTGTCAAAGAAAAACTGTACGTGTAACATAATTGTTAAAGGTGAAAAGCTGAATACTTTCCCTGAAAGTAGGGAAACACATAAAGTATGTCTGTTCACCCTTGTAGTATAAGAGATTATACTAAATAATAAGATGAAGAAGAAGAAGAAGAAGAAGAAGAAGAAGAAGAAGAAGAGGAGGAGGAGGAGGAGGAGGAGGAGGAGGAGGAGGAGGAGGAGAAAGAGGAAGACTACAGTGAATAGTAAGAAATAAAAGTATGCTGGAGAGATGGCTCAGCAGTTAAGAGAACTGGCTGTTCTTCCAAAGGTTCCTGGTTCGAATTCCAACACCCCCGTTCAAAACTGTCTGTAATATCTGGGAGTGATGGTGCACACCTTTAATCCCAGCACTTGGGAGGCAAAGGCAGGTGGATCTCTGTGAGTTCAAGGCCAACCTGGACTATAGAGTGAGTTCCAGGACAGCCAGGGCTGTTAGACAGACAAACCCTATCTCAAAAAACCTAAAGAAAAATAAATAAATAAAAGTATCCCTCTTCTGATAACACAGTATTCTACATATGAAATAATGGTCAATCTGCAAGAATACTTCTTGAGCTAATAAGGGAATTGAACAAGGCAACAGGATATATGATGAATAAAATTATTCACATTTCTTTTACCATTAGAGAACATTCAGAAGCCTAAATTAAAACACAATATTTATAGTTCTCCAAGAATAAAACCTACAGGCGTAAATATAACCATGTGCATACCCACTACAGCTAAAATTGTAGAAATACAACTAAAATACAGGATCAAACCACTTAGAGATAGCACATCAACAGATTACATGACAATACAATAAAGGAATCATTTCCTCCCATTTTTTCCTATCAAAGCTCAGCAAAGTGTATCTTAAATATAAACAAATTTTTCTTCAATTTGTATGGAAAGACAAATAACATGGAATAGCTAATTCAATTTTGAAAAACAAACTAATGTGTTAGTTTCATTTAACCTAATATTAAGGCTTATAATGCAGTTATGGTAATGAAGATAATATTGTATTGACAAATGAATGAACACAAAGGTCTGTGGAGCAGAAGAGAAAATGCTCAGATATATATAATATGCTTACTTGATTTTTCACAAATAATGGTAAGTACACACATGTGTGCATTATATATTTGTATATACATATAATTGAATATAATAAGCATCAGTGGATAATTTCATTTTATGTTAAATCACAACAAAGATATCTTTGATAGAAATATCAATGTCATTGTTAATTAAATAAATGGGATACTACTCACTGAAAGCAAAGTACCATCCACCTCAATTATACATCAGTTGTAAACCAAACACTTTTCTAATTTGTTAAAAACAAAGCAAAACAAGAACAAGAAAACTAGCTTAACAATGTATATTTAAACTTGATGTTGTTGCTCAAAACTATAATCATAATAGTACAGGGACAGAGACAAAGATCAAAAGTTTGAGACCAACTTAAACTATACATAGAAAACCTATTTTAAAAGAGATGGAGAATAACTTCTGTCATGGGTAGCTTAATTGTAGTCTCATACAATTGCAAAATGGTAAGCCTTTACATTTCATAGGCTGTCAAGTTATCAGAACACATCCAAATAAGGAAATTCCTTGCTGTAAATAATCACTCTTCCTGCATTGCTTTTTAAAGACTCACTAACCCTGTTGTACTGTGAAATGGGAACTTTCCTGAACCTGAAGCTTTTCTGGTTCTGAGTATTTATTTGTTTGTTTGTTTGTTTGTTTGTTTAATCTATTTATTTATCTATTTATCTATTCATTTATTTACTAATTTAATGTTATTGTACAATTATATATTCCTTTACCTGTTGGGAAGCATGTATAGGGTTATGATGACCAGGATATCTCAGGCCACATAAGGAGTCTGTCTGACAAGCAAAACCCAATATAACATAACAGAATTTTTCCTTTTAATACTATTGCTTTTATATTCATTTTAATAACATTAGTAACTCAGTCTTGTGTCTAAAAGAACTTTCTAGATTTATAATGTGGCTGCAATGGTAACAGCATATTTGTATGGAATGGTTGCTTATATATTAACTATTAATATTTTAATAATCTATTAATAACATATTTATTGATTTTATCAAAAGGATCTAATATGAATAAACATTTTCTAGACAGGTGAAAGTAGATGTAAGCAAATATTCTTTATTCTGGCTTACTGGGTAAAGACACCTATCAATAAGCCAGATGACCTGAATTGAATCCCTGGTACTGAAATGTTGAAGAAGAAAATGTAAATTTTACCAGGTGAAAATAACATCATGACCAGAATGTTCAGTCAAATTTGAAGCAAAATTTATTAAATACTTGCCAGATCCATAACCATGACTCCAAGAGAAATGCTGTCAATTATGTTAACCCAGTGATGATAATGGAAAAACCCACAGGGCTACATGTTATCTTACATGAACAACAGCGCCCATCATCCCACGAAGTTAGCTGTCCTTGGTCAAGTAGGACTTACAAGTTAGAGACATTTTTGTTTTATTGATATCTTAAGTACAGTAATTAAAACTTTAATTATATCTTTACCTCTTACAAAAACAAACTCCCACAAGTTGACTCTACCTCCACACAAGTTTCTCTCCTATTCCCTCTCTCCTGTCTGTTTGTTTTTCTCTCCTTCCCTCCATCTCTCTAACATATACACAGTAAATAAATAAATAAAATTATAAAAATTATGTACTATTCTTTCATTCTAAGAATTAAAATGTATTTGAATAAATAAGTAATGCACATATAATATGGCAATAGCTCTATGATAAATGTCAGATGAGAGAGAGAAAGTAGTATACTGAATATGGCCAGCACACTGGATTTGGCCAGAGGAGAAGGAGGAACAGAGTAGAGAGAGAGTGGGAGAGATAGACAGGATAACTGAGAGATGAAGGTAAAGAGAGTGTGCAAAAGAGGGGTCATAGTCAAAATAGCAGGGTTTAAAAGAGAATAAAGTAGCTGTGGTGAGGGAAGCCTGTGAGCTAGAGTTTAGAGTGTGGAGGTTTGAGAAAAATGAGCTTGGATACTAGCATGGACTTTGAAATGTGTGCCAGGTACTTGTGATACTAAGGGAGCTTGGAGGCCTTCCTGCATGCACTTACATATGCTATTAGACACCACAGATAGCCATTTGTCTCTTCTGCCAGTGATATGGGAAATGGCTCCTTCTGGTAGAGGGGAACAGGTTTCACAAGTTCCTGAAGGAAGATGACTTCTGTGAATTCATTAGAATTTAGGAGAATAAAGTCTCCATTGGAACTGACAGCCTAAATACAAGACAAGTATCAGTTAGGTGGAGAAAATATACCAACAGTAGACAATCCAACGTTTGAAAAGCTACGTACAAGACAAAATTGAGAGAAATAAATACTGTCAGAATGAGAAATAATTACATGCATTGTATGGTACAAAATCACACATGATAGTTTCAGTCTGCCAAATCTTTTTCTGAAGACATCTACAAATTGTTGTGAATTTGCATGTATATTCATAAATGAGACTGACTTTTAATTTTATTTGCTTAGCTAGTACTCATCTTTGTTCATATTAACATGTATATATCTTACCAAGTAAAATCTTCATCCTTTCCCAAAGTTTTTATCATTGAGTACTGTTTCTGATTTTCCAATTCAATTGATTTTTTTGTTTTACTTATGATTATGACAAACAAGTTATTAACTTTATAAAGTAACTGTATATGTACATGTGGAAATCATGTATTGCTTTGGATCAATATAATAGTCATGGTTCTCTAGAAGAACAAATAGAATGAATGAATATATATATATATATATATATATATATATATATATATATATATATTTCATGGTTGGTACAGATACCTCAACAATGACTGTCTACTGCAAAGTATGAAAATGCAATAGGAGTTTGGCTCATGAGGCTAGATGTCTCAGGTGGTTTTTAGTATGCACCAGAATCCCAAAGAAATAGGCATTAATGGCAATGGAGAAATGAACTTGCCACTTGTAAGTGGCAAAGAGCAAGTGCTTCCTACTTCCATATCCTTTAGAGATGCTGCCACCAAAATGTGTAGTCCAGGTTTAAAATGGATCTTCTTTCTTCAAAAAAATCTGGATTTAGGGTGGGTCTTCCCAGTTTAAATGATTTAATTAATAGCAAAACAGAGAGACAGATAGCATGAAGGAGACACTAAATAGAATTCAGGTCCCAGAATTGTGAGGGTCTGAAGTAGTTAATCAGGAATGGAGGTGGGGTTTCTTAAGAATTCTGAGCCTGCAGTCAGGCACTCAGTTTCCTTAGCAGGAGGTTGAGATATATATAGGGAGAAGGAAATATAGTCAACAATACCCTGTATGATGCAAACTTGCTTCTTCAAGTGAGAAATCCAAGCTCTTGGAAGTCTGTTAGCTAGAGGTTTACAGAGAACACTATTAATAAGAGTTCTTGTCAGTTTTTGTGACAGGGCGGGGCTGCTACAGGTATTGTAGTTTCATCATCAATCTAGTATGGAGTCTAAAGTTACATTCTGATGTAAAAAGAAATATGGCTAATTAAACTATTTAACCTGTATTTAGATTATTGTTAATTTGTTCGGTGGCTGATCCTTATGCAGACATTATAAATGAACACAAAGAGACTGCATGGATTTTAACAAGCCTTGGCCTGAGTTGTGGAATCTTGGCCAATCTAAGCTAGCTCTTAATTCTACTACCCAAATATGACCCCATATATACATATGTCCCCTTGGACTGCCATTCTCCATGATATGCCAGTGTTCCTGACCATGTGGAATGAGGTTCTTTTCTCTAACCCACGGTGTGTGCCTCTTCCTGCTCCTGGCTGGAATGCCTTCTTCTTCCTGTTACTGGCTGGAATGCTCTCTTCTTCCTGCTGTTGGCTGGAAAGCTTTCTTCTTCTGTCTAAAGCACAGGCTTCCTGCTCTAATCCCAGGAAGTCTCACCTTTCTCTGTCTTTGCTCAATCTCAGGCCTTGGCATTTTATTTAACCAATCAGAGTCAATATAAATAACAGACAGCAAACAGGACCAATTAACATTTAGAATGCTTAACACTACCCCAACAATTCCCTCCTTTTGTCTAAAAAAAAGGCTAATTTTTAACTCATATAGTAAAAGCAATAAGAACAAATATGAAACAATCAAGAAAAGCATATATTATAGGTACACACATGTTTAGCCTATTTCTATCAAGCAATCTTGAAGAAGAAAAATTATCTATCTTGGTGTGTCTAAAGTTCTGAACCTAATTAATTTCTATCATATCCTATATTTATAAACCTAAAGATTTTATTTAGATTTCAAAATACTCTTTTAAATTCTAAACAACTCTGCCACACCCGCCTCGCCAGCAGTGCAGGCTACAACCGCTGTGTGACAAGCATGCGTGTTGTACGGCCGGGTGGTGCCTCGGGGCTTATGCAAGCCTTGAGGGATGACCCACTGGCCAAATGGGGTGATGGGCTGAGGCCTGGAGATTTGTGGAGGCGAATATTCAGGTCCCCCGGGGAGCCAAAGCGGCTGGGGATGTTCGGTGGACTTGGTTTCACTTTTGGCTGCTTGCTATATCTTATCATTTACACAGGAGTTCCTAGAATTGGAATGCGTGACAAGGACTCGGGGAAAAATGTGGTAGCTGCCCCAGAGCTGATGGCACTGAGTACACTTCAAGAGAAAGAGAAATTAGATATCCCTAAAAGTTCCCAAGTTTCAGAGAAAATACAGATCATTGAGTTGGAGCTCGGCGAGGCAATTCGAAATATGTCTTTAATGACTCTTATGTGAATGAGCCTATACAGGAGTTAATACATTTGATGCAAAATGATTCTAGTTTGCTGGTACATGAGGCCCTTGGCCAATTGCAGAAAAAGGAGTTAGAGCTAAAGAATAGAGTTCATAGGGTTTGGCGAAGCATAGAAAACAAAAACAATAAATTCTATGTACCTGGTGTTCCCATGAAACTGATTGATGGAGGAACTAGGCCTACATATCGGATCAAAGGAAAATGGTTTGTCCCTCCTGTGAACCCACAGCCTGGCCCTGAGCCATGGCCTGCACCAACCACCTCTCCTCCAATGTTGCCCTATACAGGAGTCTATGATAGGGACATGGTTAGGTGGGTACAACACAATGGCAAAATTACTCCCTACCAAAGGCTGGGACAATGGGAAAGAATAAAGCGTACTCGACCTCCTTGGTGCACTCTCACTGAGTCAGAAAAAGAGAACTTACTCAGCCAGGTGCTGAATGCAGTCAGCAAATACAAAGGACAGCCTTGGTGCCAGGAGCAGTTGAGAAAGTGGGGCTGGGACTGGGCCCAGCCAGTTTACAAAGGAGTTGATGCTGTTCAACGATCCCTGGTATGATAGATTGCCACCTCCCCCCATTGTCAAAGTTTTACACTATATGCCTCCAGGGTATCTGATAAAAGAAACATAATATGCTGATGAGAAATTTTGTGGTTATCTGTCACAGATGACCGCTAGCTAGTGCCAGCTGGTCAGCTCCGGGTCACTACATTAAATCATCTAGAAAAAATCAAAAAACATCTTGAATGTACATATCCTATTCTTGGTAAAATTCTGTTTCTGCTTTTTGGCTGATGACCAATCTTGTGGTTCCTGGTTTTACTGTATAAATTCTGCTTTGAAAAAGTAAAACTTTGCAGCAGCACAGAACCTCTTGTGTGTCGTGTTGTCTGTCACGCCGAATCCGCCCCTACCTGGAAATCTTCTCGAGCCTTGGATCGGAAAGCTACGACCCCCGCCCACGGTGGTCGGCAGCACAACTCAAGTTCAATTGAAATTTTATAACTATTATGCCTTCAACCTGATCAAAGACATAAGAAGGGATACAGTTATTATTTGAGTGAGTAGAAAGCATAGGAGAGGAGCTTCCAAAAAGAAATATGACAGTTTGTTGCCTAGACAGTCCCAAATATCACTTGATATCGTTGGAGCATCATCTTCAGCCTTCTGGCCAAGCATTTTTTCACAGACTAAATTGTGCAGCAGGAAATAATAAGGATTTTCCCATTCTGTCTCTGCAGAATTATGACATCGACTTACCTGCATTTAAGCTCTGGTCCATCTTTGGACTGTGTATAGTCTGTTGAGAGTGCAGGGGCATTTTTGCTCAATAGGAATTATCTCCTGATGGGAGATTTCTTTTTGATGCTCATTGTCTTCTTCCAAGTCAAATGGGAGCCATCAGGGGCTGATGGTCTTAAGTCAAACAATTCTTAAAATAATAAAAAAATATTTAAATACCATTTTCTGTATGCCTCTGAGGGTTTTGAAGACATCTATTTTATTTATAAATCTATCATCAATCTTCTACCTTTGAACAAGCAAACTGTATATTTTAACCATTTATTATCTGTTTTACTTATTAAGTCTTTTTTTTGTGATAAGACTAGTATTTGACATGACCAGAAGCTTGACTGGCCAGCAATCAACCTGTATTACCCAGACTCCTAAATAGATTTCAATAGCAACACATAAAAGTATTGTAAGTAAACCTATACTTTTAAATTAGTTGTTTAGGCTCAATACCTCATATAAGAGTTGAAATAAACTTCTTATGTGTAAAAATATAAAATTCTATACTAATGAATCAAACTTAATCTTATTTTTGTATCAATATACAAAATTCTATATGAATGTATCAAAAGGTAACCTTATTTAAAGAATAACAATAGTTTTGAGTTTTATAACAGATTCAATAATCTATCCTTATATCTTTTTATTTCTATATTATATACATATATTCCCCTCCTTTTCTTTTCAAGTCTTTCCCCCTGTATAAGAGAGAAAGAAGGATAGAGAAAGGAAAAAGAGATCTCCAAGTCTAACTTTCTATACCTTGCTTAACAAGACAAAATAACAATTTGTAACCATTACCACTAAACAATATTTATAACACATCAAATTACCAAAGAATCATCCGCCCCACTTTTTGGGAATGGGACGTCACTCTCTTAAAACTGCTTCCTCCTGAATTGGGATGCAGAAAACCTGTTTAGGGCCTCAAATAAAATGTACAAAAAAATTGTTAAGCAAGAAAATTGTAAAAATTGGTGTTTAGTCTCTATGTGCTCAGCAATTTGAATGTCCTGAGCAATTTGTACTTTGAAGCTGAACTTTGGTAGGAAAGTTTAGTCCTTGAGGCTGGGCCATCTCAGCAAGCTGTTTGAGGTTGTTCTTGATGCAGATTTTTGAGGAAACAGCTATTGAGGCATTCTATGAGGCTGGATCATCTGGGTTACTTGTCTTCTTTGGACTCTGGCCCCTCTGAAAATATATAATTTCTCACAAGTAACATATAGTTCTGCAATTACCAAAATGCCTTGGATGTGCAGGATCCACAAATAAATTAAGGAATGTTTTCTGTTATTTGTTTCAACAGAAGAAAGACATTTGTAAGTTTCCATGCCATATAAGAGGATGACATGTAATAATAAGACTACAATTGACATACATTTATTAATTGATTAAAACAGGTTTATTCTGTGTTGCTCTGGCCTTTTGTAGATTAGGTTGACCTCCAACTCAAAAGGAACCAATCTGTCTCTGTCTTTGTCTCCCATGTTTTGGTAACAAAGGTATGCATTTATATATTTTTTCTTTGCTTTTCTCCTTTCTTCAGAGATTTAATTTCTATTTGGATATATCTATCCTTATTGAGACAGGGTTTCTCTTTGCAGCTTGGGCTGTCTTGATTTGCTCTGTAGAGCTCTGTAAATTTAGATTGGCCTCGAACACACACGGAACCTGTTTTTTTCCTTGTCTCCCAAGTTGAGAACAAGGTATTCATTTAAATAATTGAATTACTCTTATTAAACAATAACATTAATTAAACCATTTTGTGTTACTTTGAGTTCCAATTCTCCCATGGAAGCTCCATTCTTAAGGAGATTGGTGTAGAATAGCATGATATGCTATTTTATATTAGCTTTTCTTAAATGTTGGCTGTGGGAGGCATGCTGTTTGCATGTTCTTCCCTAGCCTAACTCTGGGTCCTTACATTGGTTAACAGAATCTCTCTCTCTCTCTCTCTCTCTCTCTCTCTCTCTCTCTCTCTCTCTTTTCTGAGACAGGATGTCTCTGTGTATCCTTGACCTGGACTCACTTTGTACACCAGGCTGGCCTTGAACTCACAGAGATTAGCCTGCCTCTGCCTCCCATGTGCTGGGATTAAAGGTGTGCACCACCACACCTAGTGATTAACATACCTCTTTTAGGGGCAAAATGCCTCTTGAAACCAGTTCTCCAGTGGGAGCCCCACAACTACTGAGACTGGGTTGTGACCCTTTTCTCTTTACATAAATTTAAGATTATGTGTATTTATTCATTAGATCAGTAAGGATATTATTAAACAACATCTATGAAAAAAATGTGTCATTTTTAAATTTTAGACTGTCTTTAGTAAACAGCCTTATTAGCAGGGTTCCTGCCCTGCCTTCATTTTTCAAACCAGGCTGGTCTAGAATCCGGGGATCTGCCTGTTTCTTCCTCTAGTGTGATGGGATTAAGGGATTAAGGGTGTGTGCCAGGACCACCCTGCTCAAATATTTCACTTAAATCCCAGATTTTAGTAACTCTGTAACCTTGAGAGCAACTTTGAACTGTAGTGACAATTTGAAATCTGCCCAAAATCTTCAAAAATCTCTTATATTTTAGCAATGCCAAACCAGAAAAAAAAATATCCTTTCTATTTCCCGATATAGAAAAATCAAAGCCATCTAAACAAAAGTCAAGCAAAGAAACAACATTCCAAAAGCCTTGCCATGTCTAACCATGCCAGTTCATGCTGCAATTAAAGTATCATTCATTATTCTTTGAAATCTGGTATGGGTGGACCAATACCAGAAACTCCTGACAGGCACCTAGTACCCAGGGAGCTCTTAGCTCCAGCTGCCATCAATTTTCTATTATTTATCAGGAAAGGCCTCCCTCTTTACTTCATTATCATTGTTGGCAATCTAGCATTGCATCTGTAAAATCCTTCCTTTAAGGCTATCCTACTATGAACTTTCTCAAAAAAGATACACAGAACCACAATTATCAGGGTAAAAATCATTTGCATGCTAAGAGGAACAAACTCAATTGGGATCCAAAAGTATTGAGGCATTATGAATTCCTCCATTTTTAATCTAGGCCATTAATTCTGCTTTCAAACTGTGTTTAGAAGGCTGCCGGTTTTTTAGTAGGTAAGGAAATCTAGCCTTATCTCTAAGTCTTTGCTGCCAGGCAACAGCTTTTGTTAAGGTAGCTGCACCTTGAAATGCATTTGAGTTTGCTTTGCTTCCCCAATCTTTGGGTAGGAAACCAGCTTTCACCTGGGCCTTCTCAAACTGTAAGCATGGATTCTAATTGCCCCATTATGGGTACCATATGTAAAAAAATATATAGCTAATTAAACTATTTAACCAGCATTTATTATTAGCAATTGGTTTGGCAGTTGTTAATCTTTAAGCAGCCATTATAAATGAGTACACAGATACCACATGGTTTTCAACAAGCCTTGGCCTGAGTTGTGGAATCTTGGCCCATCTAAGCTAGCTCTTAATTCTACTACCCACATATGACACCATATATACATATGTCTCCTTGGACTGCCATTCTCCACGATATGTCGATGTTCCTGGCCATGTGGAATGAGGTTCTTTTCTCTAACCCATGGTGTGTGCCTCTTCCTGCTCCTGGCTGGAGTGTTCTCTTCTTCCTGCTGTTGGCTGGAAAGCTTTCTTCTTCTGTCTAAAGTGCAGGCTTCCTGCTCTAATCCCAGGAAGTCCCACATTTCTCTGTCTTTGCCCAATCTCAGGCCTTGGCATTTTATTTAACCAATCAGAGTCAATATAAATAGCAGACAGCAAACAGGACCAATTAACATTTAGAATGCTTAACACTACCCCAACATTCTGACATTTGGTACAACTAATTTCTAATATCTTTAGAGTACTTATAAGCACTTTGCTGTTTGTATATATGTATTTATTATGTATGTATGTATGTATATTTTAATAGCTAACCATTTCTATTATGCGCTCTGTTGGTTCTACTTAGTTATTAACTTGATGCATGTCTTTATCATTGTTTATTTTTCATCCGTTTACCATTGTTTTATTTTTTGTTTTTTCGTTTTCTTGAATTAGAGGAATTTATTTATTACAGAGTGCCACCTTTCATGGGAAAGTAGAATGTAAGGTGGAACATAGTCACAGGGTTCTTCAGAAAAAAAAAATCTTGTATATGAAATAACTGCAGACATAGGAAACACAATCATAAAAGTAGATGAAATATACCTTTAGTCTTTAATGTATGGTCGCAGTTTATATCACAGTTTCCAACTTTGTGTTTTAAAAAATGCAAAGTGGTTTTTTTTTATGCAGCAAACAGTAGTTTATGGCATCCTCGATTTTAATTACGTAAGCTCTAACTGGCCGCATATATCTATCACAAGTAAAATTACCTTCCAGTTTCCAAATATTTGGGATCCAGAAAGGTCACTGAAAGGACTTTAAAGGGGTTGTCCAACCAGCACTTGAGGGTCAAATGAATTCCAGGATACCTACAATTGTGTTCCAAAATATTTGTAGATCTCAAAAGTCATGACACAGTGTCAAAAGATTAGGCACTCCTGGGAAGCTGGAAGATTTTATTGAGTAAAATATGATGAGAAAAGGAAAGGTCAAAGAGTTACTTTTTTTGTTTTTGCACTTTTCCCCACTTTATTATGTTTTATTAATATTTTATTTTTTATTTCTTCAAGTTACATTTCAATCACAATCCCCTCCCTACTCCCCCCTCCAGTCCTACCCTTCCACCCTCCTCCCCCTCAACCCCCATCCTCTTCCCTTATTTTTTTTTAATTTAAGGTATTTCTTTTTCCCCCCAACAGCTCTTCCTTTCAGTCCAAAAAATGGTTCTTTTTCTTATAAATATAAATACAATACAAAACAACAGAAATAAATAGGCCACAATTATAAGAGTTATATGGCTTAGCATACATTCCCAATGTCCAGTCCATATGTATTTGGCACCTGACTTTAACATTCTACTATCTAACCATCTCCATGAGTTTAAAGTTCTATATCTAACTCAGCTTTCATACTAACTTGCCTCATAATTTTAAAAATATCTTCTTAGATCCAGAACCCCTTGCTTCAACTGTAGACAGACTTCTGTCCAAAAAGTACAAAACTTGGAAGCAGATAAGTCGACAGCCTAGCTCTGCCAAGACAGGGTAGGTACTAAGACCTTCATAATTCCTGCTCTACAATCAATGTCTGTCAGAGAAACGGGGCCAAATGGCTGAAGATTGATGCTATAATGTATGGAGAGAAAATGGGAACTGTCCAGGCAGCCACTGGTATGTCATTTCTTAGTTTTGGAAGCTGCAGGCCCTGCACTTACTATATAATCAGATATATTTATCCCTCTCAGGTCTCTGAGGTGGTTGAAGAATACATAGCTAGAGTTTCATAGTTAAATTTTGAGTTGTTTAGGAATCAAGAGGATGTTCTGGATCTAAGAAGATATTTTTAAAATTATGAGGCAAAGTGTTTTGTAATACAACCCAGAAGACTTCTTTCACCTGCTGGTTTCTTAATACATAAATGAAGGGATTAAAGAGAGGGGTGATGGAAGTATATAACAGAGCCACACCTTTGGACACAGTCATCCTCTCCCTTTCAGATGGTTTACTTATCTTTTTTAATAAATTTATTTATTTGTTGCTTTAGGTTACATCTCCACAATATTGTCCTCTTTTCTCCTTTCCCAGCCCCACCCTCCAACCCTATTCCCCCTAACCCTTCTATCCTACTCCTCTGGAGTGGAGTGTTCCTACATAACAGTCCCTCACCCCAGTTCAGCAGTCATATGAGGGCCAAGAGCCTCCTCAAACACTGGGGGCCTACGAGGCAGCACCACCAGTGAAAAGTGTCTCATTGCCAGGGAGAGAAAACTAAAAAACAAACAAACAAACAAAAAACAAAGCAAAACAAAAGTCTATGTCCATGTTCCTTTTGGTGTGTTGGTTGTAGTACATATATCCTGTCCTCTTCCCGCCCCCCAATCCTGCCCTCCAACCTCTACCCCTATAACTTCGATCCCTCTCCTCTGGAGTGGAGTGTCCCTATATAACAGTCCCCCACCCCAGTTCAGCAGTCATATGAGGGCCAAGAAACTCCTCATACACTGGAGGCCTATAAGGCACCACCACCAGGGCAAAGTGTCTCACTGATAGGAAACAAAGTCTATGTTCCCTTTGGTGTGTTGGTTGTAGTATAGTTATCCTGTACTATATAGCTAAAATCCGACTATAAGTGAAGAGATGGCATGTGCATCCTTCTGAGTCTGGGTTAGCTCACTTAGGATGAGCTTCTCTAGTTCCATCCATTTGGCTGCAAATTGCATAATTTCATTGTTTCTGATAGCTGAGTAATATTCCATTGTGTAGATGTACCACAGTTTTTAAATCCATTCTTCAGTTGAGGGACATCAGGGTTGTTTCCAGTTTCTAGCTATTACAAATAAGGCTGCTATGAACATAGATGAGGAAACTTCTTTATGATTCCATGAGGAGTCATTTGGGTGTATACCCAGAAGTGGTATGGCTGGGTCCTGAGGCAAAGCTATTCCAAGTTTTCTAAGATATCGCCAGACTGACCTCCATAGTGGTTGCACAAGCCTGCACTCCCACCAGCAATGGAGGAGGATTTCTCTTTCTCCACACCCTCGCCAGCATGTGCTGTCATTTGAGCTTTTGATCTTAGCCATTCTGACAGGTGTGAGATGGAATTTCAGAGTAGTCTTGAGTTGCATTTCTCTGATGATTAAGGATGTTGAGCATTTGTTCAAGTGTCTCTCAGTCATTAGGGATTCCTCTTTGTGAATTCTCTATTGAGCTCGATTCCCCATTTTTTGATTGGATTAGTTGGTTTCTTGGCATTTAATTTCTTGAGTTCTTGTTTTATTGTTTTCTAAGTGCATGATGGAAACTTAAAATAATTTATTTTCAGCAAACACTTCCTAACCTGGAATATAACCACAGTTTAAAATTTAGTGCTAAGTTTTGATATTTAATACCTTTGTCTCAGTTATGTGCCCTGATGATGTGATAAAATACCCTAATAAAAGTAGCTTAAGGGAAAAAATGTATATTTTGGGTCACTTTTCCATCATCATGTAGAAGTCATGATGACAGGAGCTGAGGGAACTAGTCACATCAGCTGTGGACAAGAAGCAAAGAAAGAAAAATACTTGCATTGTGCTACATTTCACTGTTTTTACACTCCTGTACCCCAGCTCATGAAATGCTGCTGCCTTCATTTGATGTGGCATTCTTATCTCAATTAACCTAATCTTGATAATCTCTCATACACATATGTAGATATAGTAAAGTGTTTTCTGTAATCTTGTGTTTTTCAACCCTCATTCTAGCTTCCAGAAATAACAACTTTACAGCTTCATTATTTATGAATAAATGATTAGGCCATAAGCTTTGGCTCATTCTCTGACTAGCTCATAACTTAATGTATCCCATTATTCTCTTCTATTTATGCCACATGGCAAGTTACCTCTACTAAACTGCATGTGTCTGACTTCCTCAGAGTTCCAGGATGAATTTCTTCTGCTGCGACTGGCTCTATCTCAGAATTATCTCTCCCTCTCTCCCTATTGGAACTCCTGACTCCTATTTCCTATCTTATCTTTGGGCTATCAGCTTTTTATTGACATGTGATACATCCATACAGTACAAAAGAGATTCTCTCTACCTAGAGGTTATTAATATAATCTAAATAACCCTTCAAGGTGTACTTGGAGCCTGTGTACAAGGTGATTCCAGATCCTGTACCACTGAAAATCATCAGTAGCCCTCAAAACTTTTATTATTATTTAATTTAAAATATTTTCTAAATATTGTGATTATGTTAATCCTCAGGTTACTGTATGTTCTACTGCTATGATATTGCTGCAAGTGGCATAGCACTGGTAGGATAGTACACCATTGCATTGTGGGCCCTTGCCAAGGTGTATTCCCTGAGGAAATCATGCCATGCCACACAACAGGTCTCCTATCAGGTTTATTAAGCTAAAAGGGTAGGGAGTTTAGGGCAGAGAATTCAGACACAGCTATGGGAGAAGCTGGAACATAGAGAAAGGGGGAGAGAAAGGACATGGGGGACAGAGGGAAGTTGGAATACAGAGAAAATGGGAAGGGGGAAGGGGAGTGGGTTGGTGGGGAGCATTTATCCCTGGCAGGTGTGTCACACCTATTGGGAGGTGATAATGTAAGCAATTAAGGACCCTGAAGGACCCCTGAAGTCAGGAGTCAGGTTAGTACAAATGCCTGTAGACTTAAACCTACCAACTATTATGAGAACTTAATGTATGTTTACTGTTTACATTGCAATAAGAGGACATATATCTTTTCAATATTTTAAAGCTTTTCAAAATTTCATGTATGGCCTTTAATACAGGTAAATGATAAAATTCTTATACTTGAAAAAATACATATAATCTTGTAGAGGTCATGATATATTTGTGCTCCAGATAAGCACTAGGAAAACTAGGAATGGTAAACAAACAAGGCTGTCTCTTCAACGAAAAAAAATATATATATAACCTGTTTTACACCCAGAAGGCTGGGATTGGATGTAATTAATAGCTTGGTAACCTGAGCGATCTGTAGGGCCAAACCACACAAGACCCCCCCCCCCTCAGGCTCTGATATTTATTTCAGTCATTTTCCCTAGACTCTTATCTTGAGCAATTCTTCTCATAAATATAACACATTCTTATGAGAGATGTCACATGTACTTTACAAATGGAGGAAAGATAGTTATTTGGTAACCTCTGCACTATCTGTATTACTGAGACCATAACAGATCCTCCCCTAGTCCTGAAGATAACACATGTAATCAGTCTATAAAACTCATCTTTTTTTTCCTTTATTTTTTATTTCTTCAAGTTACATCTCAATCGCAGTCCCCTCTCTATTCCCCCTCCAGTCCCACCTTCCCACCCTCAACCCCCCATCCTCTTCCCTTTTTTTTTCTTTTAAGTTTAAGGTATATCTTATTTCCCCCTACAGTTTCCCCTTTCAGTCCAATAAATGATTCTTTCTCTTATAATAACAAATACAATACAGTACAACAGAGGTAATTAGGCCACAGTTATGAGGGTTATATGGCTTAACATACATTCCCAATGATCAGTCCATATGTATTTGGTACCTGACTTTAACATTCTACTATCTAAACATCTCCATGAGTTTAAAGGTCTATATCTGACTCAACATTCACACCAACTTGCAACACAATTTTAAGAGTAACTTCTTAGATCTATAACCCCCTCTTGATTCCTAAAAAACTCAAAATTAAATTATGAGACTCTAGCTATCTGTTCTTCAACCACCTCAGAGACCTGAGTGGGATAAATATATCTGATTTTATAGGAAGTACAGGGCCTGCAGCTTCCCAAACTAAGAAATGACATACCTGTGGCTACCTGAACAGTTCCCATTTAATCTCCATACATTACAGCATCGATCTTCAGTCATTTGGCCCCGTTTCTCTGACAGACATTGATTGTAGAGCAGGGTTTATGAAGGACTTACCTACCCTGTCTTGGCAGAGCTAGGCTGACGACTTACCTGCTTCCAGGTTTTGTCCTTTTTGGACAGCATTCTGTCTACAGTTGGGGCAAGGGGCTTTTCCTACCAAGAGATAGGCTTGCGACTAATTCAATCATCTCCAACTGGAGATTCTTCGATGCTCATCCTCTACTTGGAGGAGAATAGGGGGTGCTGTCAGGAGTTGATATGTCTTGATATAAAAAAATCTAGTTACGAAAACATCTTTGAATGCAGATCTCTTGAGGTTTTTGAAGAGGCCCTATCTATCTCTTATATTAGGGTAAGCAGATGTTGCTTGTCTCTTGCCGGTTTATTTCTGATTAGTTTAGAAAATAACTATAATAGGCTGTCATGGTACCTAACTGAATGATCGGCTTGCATAACCATTAGTTTGCATTTCTTAATTACCCTAAACAGTTTATGACAATTAGTAGTAAAAGGCCGAAACATCACATTTCATTTTTTTTCTTTACCTCCTAACCCTTCCATCCCATTTCTCTGGGGTGGGGTGTCCTTATATAACAGTCCCTCATCTCATTTGAGAGGTCGTATGAGGGCCAAGAGCCTCTTCATTCATTGGGGATGTACGAAGCAGTACCATCAGTGAAAAGTGTCTAGTTGCCCGGGAGAGAGAACTACTAAACAAACAAACTAATAAGCATACAATATATAAAAAAGACTAAAAAATAGAAAAAAATATAACTAATATTTAATACATAAAAAATAAATAAAGAATAAAAATTAAAAATAAGAAGTCTATGTCCAGTTTCCCTTTGGTGTGTTAGTTGTAGTATCGATACCTTCTACTATATAGCTAAAATCCTACTATAAGTGAATAGATGCAATATGTGTCCTTCTGAGTCTGGGTTAGTTCACACAGGATGAGCTTTTCTAATTCCATCCATTTGGCTGCAAATTGCATAATTTCATTGTTCCTGATAGCTGAATAATATTCCATTGTGTAGATGTAGCATAGTTTTTTCACCCATTCTTCGGTTGAGGGATATCTGGGTTGTTTCCAGTTTCTAGCTATTACAAATAAGGCTGCTATAAACATAGATGAGGAAACTTCCTTATGATTCTGTGAAGAGGCATAAAATTCATCTTTATTGAAGAGTTTATATGTACTTTGCAAAGAGTTTTGATGTAGTGATAACTTAAGCTTTATTGTGCACATGAGATTGAGTTGTCACCAGGAAACTTTCTCCGAAAATTGTACTGTGCTTAAGTATGCCTAAAATAAAAATGGCTTAGATTCAGAGCCTCGAAGTTTGAACCAACATGGGCTTCTGAGTCATACTGAGCTGAATTTCTTTCTTGCCTCATGTGGACTGTTACTCTGTTGGCCCTGGAGTTTACAGATACAACCATATAATCTGAGATTTGGGGTACAGGCATGTAAAACAATGTAATATTATTGTTAACTTGTTTAAACCATGTAAACATGTACTCATTTTAATTACACTTCTTATTATTTAACAAATAATATTTTTGGTAGCTGGATTGATGGTTTAGATGTCAAAAATGTTTACTGTTCACATATAGACCCAAGCTCAATTTCCAACATGTGCATGGTGTCTATGATTATCAGTAACTTCAGTCCTTTTTTGACTTCAGAGAGTACCAAGTAGTAGAACATAAGCATAGATGTAGGGAAAATATTCATTTAAATTGTTTGGTTTCTGAGGCATCTTAAAGAGACTCAAAGGAAGACAAAGAGAAATGCAACTGACCTTACACAGGTTGGACCTTGTTTATTGATCCCACCACAAGGGAGTATAATCTCACCAACTTGGATGGTTGAGCCATATATCTCATGCCATGTGAGCCGATGAGAGACTACTCCCCAGGAGATAGAATGACCCTCCAACAAAAACAGCACCACCAACAACAACAAAAATGGTGATTGTGACCCTTTATAGGATTAGAAAATGATTGCAGCATATTTTCTCCTATAGTTGTACCCTACTGGCCACAAGGAAAACTGGGAACAGTAGTCTTTAAAAAAGCAACTATCAGACCTAGAACAAAAATTAATTTCCTCTATTTTTGTTAAATAATGGCTTTCTAAATAGTGATGGGTTTATTCCATTTGGAGATTTTCATCATACATTTTTTTATGTTTGTCTCCTTCTCTTATTTACCTCCTCCAACTCATTAACTTGCTTTGACATTCTGGTTTCTAATACTACTAGCCCTTCTGCTTTCAAATCATACATTCTTTGTTGCTTCTAGGTTTCTTTGTTTTTCTTTCTTCTTACATTTTATATTTATTCCTTGACTCATAATTTCATCCAACAATATTTTTATATTCTGCATAACATTTTTGTGTTTATTCTACCAATTTTCCAAAAACCGTAATCATCCTCTAATAATCAGTTTGGAAACATGGTTTTGGTGGTATCTGTGGACTACAAATGGAGATACATAATTGTGAGCCCTTCACACCAGAGACTGAGACTGGAGAATCACTGTGAGTTTAAGGACAGCCTGAGCCACTTGTATAGCTTGCTTCCTGTTACTGTGATGAATAATATGGCCAAAATGGTTAAGGAAACTGTTTATTTGGTTTATAATTCCAAATCACAATCCATCATTGAGAAAATTCCAGGAAGGAGCTCAAGCAGAAACTAAAAACAATGAAAGAGTGCTGCTTACTGATGTAGATCCTCAAACCCAGGCCAACTTTCATAGGGATGTGCCACCCATAGTAGGCTGGACCCTCCACATCAATCAGTAATTAGGAAAATTCCACAGAGACTTGCCCAGACCTCAATAGGAGAAATTACTCAGTAAAGATTTCTCTTTTCCACTTGTGTCAAATAACACTAAGGTCAAATTGACAGCACAGTTACATAGCAAGTCCCAGGCCAGTGTGGGTTACAGAGTGACCCTATATGTAAAAAAGAAAAGAAAATCAATCCCAGCAAAACAAGAAGTTGTAGTTAATATTCAGAAGTAGATGACAAAGTTACAACTAGATTAATTTGTGACTACAACCATTTGATGCAAAATCTTTTTTTGTATGAAGTTGTATTAGTTGACTTTAGAGTCATCTTAGAAGGGAGCCACAACTGAGGGATTACTTAGATAAGGTTTTTCTGTGGGCATGTTTGTTATACATTTTCTTAATTGTTAATTTATGTATAAGGGCCCAGACCACTGTGTGTATCACTAGTACCTCATGAGGTGGTCTAGGGGGTTTACAAGAAAATAATTTATTTAAGTATAAGCTTGCATAATCTTGTATGAGTCCTCATGGTGTCTGATACAAGACTCTGCTTGAGTTATCATGCTGAATTCTGTCTATAATGGACTGTGACCTAGAAGTGTAAACCAAATAAACCTTTCCCTAACCAATATTGCTTTTTGTCAGAGTGTTTTTTATCATAGCAACAGAAAAGAAACTAGGTCAGAAGCCAAACCACCCTACCTAAATTGTGTGGATTCTAGGATGTCCAAATGTTTCCTGAAATTCACCCATTGCCATCTAGCATTACAGGCAAGAGAGGTAGCCACAGACACATTCATAACCATAACTTACACTGCTAATACTGCTCTCACTTAACACTACACATTAAAGTCAAATTGATGATTTTCCAAAAGTTTTGCCTGTCACAATGTGGCTGGTTAATAAGAGACAGGAGGGGAAAGCATTATCCCTCAAAGCCACCAGAGAGCTTTGCCATTGATTTTGTACCAGTACAAAAATTATCAGGATGTGAAAGGAAGACAAACTGATTATTAACAGGGTTGGTGAGATAAAAATAGCTAGATCTTCCAACATGATAAATGATCTTCCAGCATCATAAATGAAGTGTTCTCTTCACTAAGTGGTTGATAATAAACAGGTTGGCCCTGGTGTGACTAGTATCTGTACTTTTAGTGTTGTTGCCTTCCATTGCATCTGAGTGTAGTCATCCGCTGACCCAGCAGAGAGATAATGACACCAAAGAAAAGGAAGTGACCACTTAAAAATAGGACCAGCTGCTGTGCACAACAATTTACTTATGACCTCTATGGTGTTGTCAGGTAAACACTCAAAATGAGAGGGGGGAAATTAGCCATGTAAAAATTTTACCAGGTAATCTTGGCTTCCTCTTGGGATTCTTAGGTTAATTAGTAAATGAATTTTTAAAAAGGATTCAAATGACAATTTTACTAAAATTTGGAAGAAAAACAACAGAGCAGGTATGTTGACAATCTTAACAGCTGGTGGTAATATTGAGGTGGAGAAGTAAAAGAAATCCATAAGATTTTTTGAATCTGAGAGCTGGCATGTGTAGCAAGTCATGCAGACAAACTGCTGTGTAATGAAAGAGGTTCCTTCAGAGAAAGAACGAGAAAGCTAAGAATCCAAGAGAAAACATGCTTAAGATTTTGGACTGTATTCAAAAAGAGACAAAGAGGGAAAAGGAAAAGAATGCTTGCTGCCTGGCCATAAATCAGAGTTCAGGGGATATTCTATTCCAGCATCTTATTTATTGGGTCTAAAGACTATACCAGGGACACATGGTTAGAAATAGAAAGAGCTTACAAAGAACAGGAAAGTACTCCCCATAACAGAAAGGAGCTAGTGAGCTGAGAGAAAAGCTAAGGAAAATCCCTGGGTATGTAGGGATATGATCCTTCATAGGATATTTATATACCACTCAGCTTTCCCAAGTTTGTATACTGAAAGATTTATCACAATTCTCAGTTCCAAAATAAGAAAGGATTTTCATTACTATTGCTCTGTAATATAACTTGAAATCTGGGATGGTGATACCTCCAGATGCTTTTTTATTGTACAGGATTGATTTAGCTATTCTGGGTTTTTTGTTATTCCATATGAAGTTGGGAAATGTTTTTCCCAGGTCTATAAAGAATTGTGTTGGTATTTTGATAGGAATTGCATTAAATCTCTATATTGCTTTTGGCAGGATGGCCATTTTTATTATGTTGAGCCTACCTATCCATGAGGATGGGAGATCTTTCCATCTTCTGATGTCCTCTTCAGTTTTTTTCTTGAAGAACTTGAAGTTCTTGTCATACAGGTCTTTCATTTGCTTGGTTATAGTTACCCCCAGGTATTTTATATTGTTTGTGGCAATTGTGAAGGGTGTTGTTTCCCTAATTTCTTTCTCAGCCCATTTATCTTTTGTATAAAGAAAGGCTTCCAATCTTTTAAATTAATTATGTACCCAGGTATCTTGCTACAGAGCAATAGTAATAAAGACAGCATGATGCCGGTATAGAAACAGACCAGTGGATCGATGGAATGGATTTGAAGACCCAGAAATGAACCCACATACCTACGGTCACTTAATTTTTGACAAAGAAGCCAAAACCATACAATGAAAAAAAGGACAGCATCTTCAACAAATGGTTTTGGTCTAACTGGATTTTGTCATGTAAAAGGATGCAATTATACCCATACTTATCACCTTGCACAAAACTTAAGTCCAAGTGGATCAAAAACCTTAACATAAAGCCCGACTCACTAAATCTAATATAAAAGAAAGTGGGGAAAAGCCTCAAACTCATCGGCACAGGTAACAGCTTCCTGAACAGAACACCAACAGCTCAGGCTCTAAGACCAACAATCAATAAATGGGCCTCATGAAACTGAGAAGCTTCTGTAAGGCAAAGGACAGTGTCATTAGAACAAAACAGCAACCTACAGATTGGGAAAAGGTCTTTACTAACCCCACTTCTAACAGAGGGCTAATATCCATAATTTATAAAGAACACAAGAAATTAAACACCAAGAAACCAAATAATCCAATCAAAAAATGGGAAACAGAGCTAAACCAAGAATTCACAAAGGAGGAATCTCTAATGGCACTGAGACATTTGAGGAAATGCTCGGCATCCTTAATCACCAGAGAAATAAAACTCAAGATGACTCTGAGATTCCATCTCACACCTGTCAGAATGGGTAAGATCAAAAACTCAAATGACAGCACATGTTGGCGAGGTTGTGGAGAAAGGGGAACACTCCTCCACATTGCTGGTGGGAGTACAAACTTCTACAACCACTATGGAAATAAGTCTGGTGATATCTTAGGAAACTTGGAATAGCTCTGCCTCAGGACCCAGCCATACCACTTCTGGGTATCCACCCAAACAATTCCTCACCAAACCACAAGGACATTTCCTCATCTATGCTCATAGCAGCCTTATTTGTAATAGCTAGAAACTGTAAACAACCCAGATATCTCTCAACCGAAGAATGGCTTAAAAAAAATTTGTGGTACATTTCCACAATGGAATACTACTCAGCTATCAGAAACAAGGAAATCATGCAATTTGCAGCCAAATGGATGGAACTAGAAAAGCTCATCCTGAGTGAGCTAACCCAGACTCAGAAAGTTGCACATGGCATCTACTCACTTATAATTGGATTTTAGCCATATAGTACAGGATAACTATCCTACAACCAATACACCAAAAGGAGGAGGAACATAGATTTTGTTACCTATTAATGGGACAATTTCCCCTAGGGTTGCTACCATGTAGGCCCCCAGTGCTAGAGAAAGCTCTTAGCTCTCATTTGATTGTTGAACTGAGAGGGGCTGATATAAAGGGACACTCCACATTGGAGGAGTGGTATGGGTGCAAGAGGGAGGAGAGGGTGGGATGGTGGAACTGGGAGGGGTGGAAAGAGGGTACTATGATGGAGATGTAACTTGAAGTAATAAACATTTTTAAAACAGGGTTCAGACATTTTTCTACAAACTGTCTTGTTTAATATGTTAATCCCCATAGTTACAATGCTCATTACAGTGAAACATTTGAAACTGGGCACCAAGGATTTTTATATTAAGAAATAGTTCAAAAACCACTTGCTTCAACTGTAGACAGACTTCTGTCCAAAAAAGACAAAACTTGGAAGCAGGTAAGTCGACAGCCTAGCTCTGCCAAGACAGGGTCGGTAAGTCCTTCATAATTCCTGCTCTACAACCAATGTCTGTCAGAGAAATGGGGCCAAATGGCTGAAGATTCATGCTGTAATGTATGGAGAGAAAATGGGAACTGTCCAGGCAGCCACTGGTATGTCATTTCTTAGTTTTGGAAGCTGCAGGCCCTGCACTTCCTATATAATCAGATATATTTATCCCTCTCAGGTCTCTGAGGTGGTTGAAGAATAGATAGCTAGAGTCTCATAGTTAAATTTTGAGTTGTTTAGGAATCAAGAGGGTG